>JAEANM010006631.1:0-18440 GCA_017656035.1 Myanophis thanlyinensis | reverse complement strand
TATTGGCTGTGAACCGCCCCGAGTCCTGCGGGAGAGGGGGCGGTATATAAATTGAATTAAATAAATAAATAAATAAAGCCCATCAAATGGTTAGTTTGATTCAGAGATGAAATTAATCAGGTTCTAGCAGGTTCACTAGAAACCGGTAGTAAATTTTCTAAGCAGTTTGGAGAACTGGTTGTTAAAAGAAATATCATTTTGTTTTTATTCCACTTTACAGTGTTAATCCTGTAAGGAAGGCAGGAAAAAAATATTCTGGTGTTGTTTCCAGTCTAATCTTTATTGTCCTCCTTACTGAAACTGCCCACATAGTCACATGACCACCCCAGCCATGCCCACCAAGCTACGCCCACAGAACCAGTAGTAAAAAAAATTTCATGGTTTCATTGTTGTCACTGGAGAGGAGTTATTGAGTTTTGCATTTAGGGTTTTATTCCTGCAAGTTTCCTATAGAAATAGACGTAAGTAAAAGGTGATGAATGATGATGATTCTATCTGTTCAATTGTATCTATTTCTTTGCAATTTTATGGATCATCTCTCTCCACATTTTCTGATCTTGAATGGATTTTTGTCAATTGTTTTATGCTCCACTGATTTTGAATTTGATAATGTCTAGCTAGGTACCAGTTGTTGTTGTTGTTGTTGTTTTTGGTGATTCACTTCCTCTTATTGCTGACCATTACAAGCATACTTTTTCTGGGGAAACATGATATGATCAAAATAGGTAAGGCAGAATTTTGTGATTTCCAGTGAGATGTCTAATTTTATATGCTTCCCTTCTTAGGAAATTGAGCTGAAATGTTCTCCTCTCCCAATAATCATTTCAATGAGTCTTTGGTCTGAATTAATTTTTAAATAAAAACTTAACTGTTAAAACTATAGTTCATATATATTTCAAATTTTATAGACTCTTTTTAGCACTGTACTTCTAATACAGATAAAGTTTAAATGCGACCGAGTTATATTTACTTAACTTTGCCATTAAAATGAGTGGGTTTTTTTTCAAGATTGCTACTATTTTTGATAGAATATAGCAGGCACTCTTACTATTTTTCTATTTTATGGTAAGCTGTACAGCTGGGACTAATTTGAAGAAATTTAAGCAGGATTAGAATCAGAAATAAAATATGAACTAAACTAACCACATTGATTTTACACCTAGTAGTTATTCTTGTTGCTTTAAATACTCAACAAGAGGGAGAAAAAAACTTTATTTTTATACTGTTTGCTTTATATTAATATGCTAATGACATATAACCATAGAACTCAATCAAAATGATAATATTTTATTTATTTATTTATTATTTATTTATTTATTTATAATTGATTTATATTTGTCACTTATCTCAATCAGTGATTCTGGACAGTGAATAATATTAAAAGAAAAATCATTACACCAACAAAAATACATAGCAGCTAAAAATGAGGGCACAACCATCAACTGGCAACTCAGACATGATGCAGGTCTCTTCACATACTTGAAACCCCAAGCTTGAGTGCAAAACTAGGTCTAAAGGACCTTATTAAAGGTCAGTACGATTGAGTTCCATCCCATTCTTGGAGAAAGAATGTTCCCAAAGAATGTTCTGTCAATGTTAAGGCAGAAATGGCATATCTTCAGAATGGACAGGATTAAAATCTATCATAGGAAAACAGTGGCATTTTGGGCACATAAGCCCTCTGATTTACAAGATAAACTATCTTGGGTTCTGGATGAGATTGTATTGACCTTTGAAAAATTAGTTTATAATTTGTAATTTTAACGTGGACACAATTCTTACTTGAAGAGCAGGTGGAAGCTCTGGATAGGAGGGTTTTTCGCAGAATATCTTGTATACCTTTGTATACCTTTCTTAGATTTGAAAATTTGCAAGTCATTCATGCCTTGGTAAACTCTAATTTGGGATTATTACAATGTACTCTATGTGGAATTTTATTTTCAGCATTAAGTATAATTAAAAGTATTGTGCCCCCCAGGTGACATCCACACCCATCTTTCTGAAAGATCCCAAAAACCTGGCTCTGCCAGTTAGTCTGGGGTCCTAAGGGGCAAGCATCATTATGGAAGTGACGGTTGGGTTAAGAGAAAAATGACACCTCTCTCAATGTGCATCTTGCTCCCTCTTCCATCTCTTTCAATTATAAATTATTTTTATTTATAGTGCAATGTTTTATTGGCTTTTAATGTTTGTAAGCTACCTGTAGTTGTCTCTATCTGAATGGCATACAAGTCAAATAAATAAATAAACATCTCCACCAGTATTTAGATTAGATGAGTTATAGAGGAGTAAGAATAGTGGAAAAAAACCCACAGTTAAATCTATGGCCAGATAGAAGATTTCTCACAGCTGGATACCTGACAGCCTGCCTCTCTTCCATTATTCTATATGTCTTTTTACCTCTTGAGATTTCATGTATCTTCTGAAGTCTATTCTTTTTTTAAAAAAAAGAACACCTTGAAACTCAGACTTTTTTTTAATTTCTAAGAAAAAAAAATATACAAAATGATTTATCTTATCCCAATTTAGTGATTTTTTAAAAAAAAAAGCTAGCTGGAATTGTACAAATAGTACTGGATTGTTTATTCTAAGAAATTTTTATTGTTTAATAAATTGGAATTGATTAACAAATGTAACTTATTCCTTTTTTAAAAATAAGTAATCACATCATACTGTTTTATATTATTACGAATATAATCAATAACTGCAGAAAATGCATATAGATTTTAAGCTGCTTCATGAAATTCATAAAAATAGTTACTAATAATATATTTAAAGTGTACTTACTTGAAAAAAAAAGCCTGAAAGACAGAGTGGTTATAATCTGTCCATTCTGTCCATTTAAAGATATTTAAAACTCATGAAGCATACACAACTGATGTCTCAGATTTTCTCATCTATTTCCTTCAATTACCCTTAATTGTGCTCATTAAAGTAATCTAGAAATCATTTTGCTTGTCTACTTAAAGTCCAAGGGGCATAATTATAAAAGTAACTTTCGTGTAATTTCTATTCAAGAAGATTTAAATGAGCTGAGGTAAGCATTTTTGTTAAGTAAAAGGTAGAAAGGAAAATATAAAACCTTCAAATAAAGAACTAATGAATATATAAAATGCCATCAAACTCAGGAAATCTGAAGATCAGTAGCACACAACATTAAGGGAGCATGATAAATTAATCAAATTATTATGCAGAGTTTTAGTCTGGCAACTCTTGTTTCTGTAAGATAAAATAAAATAAAATGGATTTAAGATGAAAATAGATGCTAAAGAAATCTGTAAATAGACACAAGCTAAAATGTTCCTCTTATGTATCATTATGACTTATAAAGCATGTTTCTTTTGTAAACTGAAACTATTTTACTTTCTCATGAATTGGTGCTTGATTATCTAAAATAAATAAACTATTGTAAGTATTATTTTTGGGTGTGGGTGTGGGTGTGTAGGTGTGTGGGTGTGTTTTAAATAAAAGGAGATAGAGATGGAAGATATTTTTTTTAGAAAAATTCCTATGCAGGACATATGTTTTCATATCACTTTTTAAAAATGTATAAAATCAGGAGATAAAAAAAGATAAATGATAGATCCAAATACAGACAGTAAATATTGGTATTTGTTATGATGGAAGATACCAACTGAATAATATCAGAGATTGAAATTTACCATGACAGAGACAGGGAGAGATTGAATAGATCAGTGGTGGCAAACCTTTTACTTACCGAGTGCCGAAAAGTATGCACTTTGCGTGTGCCATCCACACTTGTGTGCAGTTTTTCCACATTTGCTGCATGTGCAACTGCACCATCTGCACATGCATGCAATTTTTAACAAATTTAAAAATCTACAGGTGGGATTTTTATCAGCTTTTCCTCCTATATCCTTCAAGTATTGACCACATATTGGCTTTTTCTTCCAATTAGCAAATTTGTTTTTATTTTTGATGTTGTTTTTGATATTTCTCTCATACTTCATCTTATTTTTTTTCAAGCACTTTCCTTGATGAACTTCCTTCAACAAGGCTTCTTTGCCTTTTTTTGATGTAGAAATTCAAATCACACTTTTTTTCTTCTACAATTTGTTTCACTTGTAGGAGTCATTTTTCCCTTTGGTGCTTGGCAAACACAGCCAATCAAATGTGGAGCATGGTACACTGTCATTACTTTTCTTTTTTTCTGATCAAAGTTATCAACTTCCATCAGGGTCTAATGAACTATTTCTTATAATAACAGGGTCTGCCCAGGTAATATTAATTAAATTCCACCATTTAACTTTGATTTTTAAAAATTTCCATACCCATTTGATGTATTTGGTAGAAGTACTTTTTTAACTTAATTCTGTAATAAATTGGAAGATTCTACACATTGCAAATATTTGTATCTTTCTTCTAGGTTTAATTTTCATTGTCTAGTTGTATTCCAGCATCTTCAACAATTTTCTATGCTTTTGTTGCATTCCAATACCTTTGCTCAATTCTATTGTGTTTTTCTGCAGGGAATCCAGTTCAGCCTTCATTTTTAAAAATAATTTTAAATCATACATATAAATGTGAAATTGTTAATTACACCCAATTCATACCTACAGTTTACTTTGATCAAAATTGTTGTCATTGGATCTTTGATAGTATAAAAAAATACAGTTGATAATGAGTCACTTTGGAGAATTCTACATTTGATTTTGAACTTCTACTAAGTCTTCCTTATTAGTCATCAGCTTCATTTGACTTCATTGAAGTGTTCATAAATTGATAACATTTATGCTGATTCAAAAATGACAACACATTTCTATTCAATTCAATCCTTTATTGTCAATGCACAACATGTGTGCAGCGAAATTGAATCGATCCAACTATGTTACTATTTGAAAATTTCCAACAGATCTTTGGTTTTTGAACCACATATTCTAATTGTATCCTATGTATGGTTATAATATCTTAGCCCCATATCTATTCCGATCATGCATTTTCTTTTATACTAAATTACCTTTGCGTGAACTAATGTAATTGTATTAGGAACCAATCTATAGACATTTGTTTTTAACCATGAAGATGTCAAAATGGTACAATATGTTTCTTGACATCACAGCTCAAATTCTATCATATCATAATGGTGTTCAAATACCACATACAAGTACCTAAATGATTCAATGTGGATAATAATGATTTTGTAATCTGTTTTAACTTTGTCCACACTACCAGTGCTACAAAGATTGCAATTATTATTAAATAAATTATATTTATCATTTTCATCAAAGTCAGAGTTTTTCTTCATAGGACTATACAAAACTGCATCATACCAACTTGATTGCTGACATTTCAGCTAGGTTTTATTCTAACTTTACATAAAAATAACCAAACCAAATGTTTGCTAAATATAAAGCATGTATTCTACAATTGAGCCAATTGTCCAATATTTTTATTTGGTAACACCAAAATAACATTCACATCAGGCTATCCCATGTGCTTGGGAAGGACTTGATAGGTGGATAAAAATGTCAAATTCAATCTGAACATCTGGATGTGTGACAAATCATAATACGAATAATCTCAAGCTTTATGAAAAATAAAAATCCAATCATTGACAAACACTGATGTTCTGATGATATTACCTAGTTTGGTAATGAAATGACTATAAGTCAACCGCCCATCTCTTTAGAGCATCAGGATCTCACAATTCAGCCCTGAGCTACAAATATTTTCTTCTATCAGAAATACTATATTTTAACATAGAAATAGCAGTGTAATTTGGCCTATAGAAATGTGATACAGTAGCAATAAATCAAGGTAAAAAGACACATACTAATGGAATTGTAATGTTGAATGGCCATATTGTCAGGAGCCATCATGCCAAGAAACATATGCAAGTTAACTTGCTCAATAGTGTAATTTCTTAATTTTGAGTGTCTATATTAGGGCATTTAGCAAACACCAGCACCTTGGTTTAATATTAGAGTTATGCAGATCTAAACTGTTGTTAGCATGTAGTTGACTAGCCTATGCTTATCTCAGGAATTCTTTCCACAGTACTTTTTTTCTTCTAGATTCAAACAAAGCAGAAAACTAGAAAGGTTGTAATAGGAAGCTTCATTAAGTAATTCATCCTTCTTAGGATAGACCCATTATAAGAAACTTCATCCTATTGGACTATTCTTAATTTGACATGACTAGGTAACTATTCAATCGCATTAAGATCACGATGAAAACTTTACAGTTCAGCATCTGTGTTAGTGAATGAATTCTTTTCCATATGCCATATTAGGAGTTTGGCTCAAATGACTTGCACAGCTAATTTTGAAAAAGTTGGAAACAGATAACTAGATATCAAAAGATACAGTAAATCCAACATTTATATATAAAATGTACATTTTATTACAATGCATTTGCAAATTACATTGCTGTGGTGATCCTGCAATATTTTAACGAACATTCAAGTTGGTAATACTGAAAAGAAATGCCTTTCTTCCTTTCACTTTCCCATTCTCAGTTCTTAAAAACAGCAAAAAGAGTTATGTATTATGTGACTGACTTGCTAAAGGCTAATCAAATACATGGGGTATTACTGTTGTGTTGAGCAAGATCTACATTCTTAAATTATGAGATCATCTGTCACTGTCCATATTATGCCATTACAAATAGGATTAATTTTGTAATGCAATCCTTTAGGGGAAAATCCTCCTAACTTCCTTCCTTCTTCTTGATAGCATTCCTTCTATTTATAGTTAAGTAATTTATATTAGCATTTTTCAGCTTTAGCCATGCTGTCCAACATTATGTGAAAGACACTAAAGTGCAGGAAAGCTTGTTTGTGTCAATGACATGATCTTTCAAGAATAAACAAACAATGCTGATCACTCATTACAGGGAATAATAAAGAGAGGAATAATATGATTCCAAACCATGACTACAGAACACACAAAAATGCTGACAACCAGCATCAAAACTGCATCCTATGATAAGCTGGAAAAAGGAAAACAAAATTAAACATAGCTAAAGAAAAAAAGCATGGACAGCTCACAGAGAATAGCCTTTCCCTGTTTGCAACAAGAACTATGCCATGGAGGAAAATATTAAAACTAGATTGAAAATCAAGATAGTTATCATCTAATTAACTTAAATATAATTGCTGCAGAGTAGCATTAATTTCTAAAAAAATACAAGTGATCATATATTTCATTTTACTTTTTTCATTTTACAAACATCATTATATCATCTTTATCAACCATGTTTGGAAGACTCATTTATTGACCATATGGGAAATATTTGTTTTCTGTCAAGTCAAGAATAGTCTTAAGTATTCTTCTTATCTTCCTCTTCTCTGTGTCACTCACTAAATGGATTTAGATCATCTGGGAAAAAATAATACATAAAAATGTACCTTAATGTGTTCTGATTTTTTTTTCTTTCCAGAAGTAGAAGGTTTTTGATCAGGAGAAATAATTTATTTTGTACTGTATTCGTAATCATAGGAGTGCATTGTTTTTATTTGAAATGATAGAAAATAAGTTACTGTGGTTGGAAAATTGTGTTTTATATTATATATACAAGTACTGATATGTGCTGAAACTTTTACAGCTGCTTTTTAAAACAACTAAATGCCATAGGAACTAACTCAATGAAGTGCCATATGTTAAATATTAAATTGGCTAGTCTATAGAGCACTGAATGTACAAATCTCAGTTGATTTGCTGAGCCTGATTGAAGCCTGCAATCTTATTTCTGACTAATTGGCAAAGAATCCATAAGCTAGTGAAAGAAGATAGACAATATTGCATGAAGGCTAAAGAAACATGGAAAGGTATTTAACCTGCTTCTTTTAAAACTAGCTTAGTATGCCATTCACGTTTGCCTTTGAGCTGCAGGTGAATACATGAAATAATATTCAGTAGGTTATATTAGATATACTTCATGTGTCAGCATAAGGTCAGGTAATTATCTCTGATTGTCTATGGTGTATAATTTGGGCTCACCAAAATGCTGAGAGGAGAAACATTGTTTCCATAAAAAATTCAATAATAGATTATCCACTATACATTTCCATAAACTTCACTGGAAAAGGAACAAGCTAGAAAATAACTAGCAGTTTGAAAAAGCTGTAAACTGCATACCCACTTTTGTAATGAAATTGGTGTGAAGGCAAATTGAATTTAGTAAAAAAAAATGTTTTTCTTTAAACAAGGGAAGAGGAGGGGCAGTACTAATTTTATAATCATATGAAGTAAGACTGAAATTAATAAAAACATTACAAAAATTACATATTACTAATTAAGTATTCATCTTTCTATGACAAATATAATTAAAAGCAATGTATTTCTGAATTGAGAGTGCTTGCATGGCTGCTCAGTTTCCTTAGCAGAAATAAGGCCACTCAATCTCCTTTTTTGAATGCATTTTCTCTGATCACAATAGTTGCAAACTGTATGGTGTTGCAAGTGCTGTTTCCTACTGTTTGTGACAAAGTATTAAAATTATTTTAATTATGGGAAGAAAATTCCTTTTTATGCACAATACACTGTAAAATGTGCTGCTGGTTCTTTCCCGTTTCAGAAAAATATCCAAGTAGTACCTATAGTACCCCTATTAGTAGTACTATGTGGATCTAGCACACCCTAAGTATGGTTGTATTTGGTGTGCTAGTGAGGAACTTGCTGAGCTAACCTATAAGCTACCACCCATCAATCAGCTGTTTCTTTGCCTTTCTTCTTGCTTTTAAGTTATGAAATAACAAACTATTTAACTGTTAATTATTAGATCTTCAATGAGGCAGTTCTAACATGTATGCTATGGATCTTGTAATGGCAACTATTCCTGAACTTTCCTCCCTGTTCTCTTTTACTACAAATTGAAACTATTCAAACCAAAAGTAGTTACTTTTCTGAACTTTTTAAAAAGCTGCATGTTTAAGAATGGAAATCAGAGAATAGCTATTTTCCTGAAGTAGGGGGTGCAGTTGTGAATGTGTGAAGAAGGATCTGTCAGGAAAGTTAGATTTCAGTTTTATTGTGACTTGCCAACAGTCAGATGGGGATTGTTATGATGATGTTGCCTGACTTGAGTAACCTTTAATAGATAGCAACACCATTCATTAGTGGCAAATGGGAAAGATTTGTGGCTTCTTAGAAGGGATTGCCCAGAGTGTGGTTAATTTGCAGGGTTTCAGATGTAGCAGAAAATGTTATTAGTTATGAAGCAAATTACTACAGTGTCAGGTGAGTATGTGTAATAAGATTTACACTTTACGGTCTGGCCTAGTACTATTGGTTGGGGGGGGTGTTAAATTGGTTTTTAATTGGTTTTTAAATTGGTTTTATTGGCTGGAATTTTAAATTGTAATTTTTAATATTCCAAAATTTGATTTTAATTAGCCAGTTTAATTTAATTTATTTTTAACTGTATATTAATTGTTATCTTTTGTGTTTTTAAATGGCTGTGCACCGCTCCGAGTCCTTCGGGAGAGTGGGCGGTATAGAAATGTTATTAAATTAAATTATTAAATTAAATTAAATTAAATTAAATTAAATTTAGTTGAGCAGGAATGAATACTCCTGGTATCTAACTGGGATTGGATTGAGTATGCATAATGTAACAACTGTATCTGGGTCAGACAGGGCTAGATGAGCTAATTCTAATTTACTATAAAATTACATACATAATATTGCAGGTTTGAAAGTACAATTCTTCCACTATCTTCTTTTTTGGGCCCAAAATGTATGGAGTGTCCCTGTTGCGTCTCTTATTTTTCCCACTATGCAGCTGTGAGCTATGGTCCTTCTTATCTCTTTATTTCCTAGTCAGCACCTCTTTGCTTAGCCTTCCAAGGTCATTCACTCATACCATTACGATCTGTAATTTTTCTACCAGGATTTTGGGTACATCAGTCGCTTTGACTCAAAGATCAGTGGATTAGGTTACTGTAGGGATAATTCTGGTATACATTCTACTCTTGTTTCTAGTAGTATGCCTAAGATATGTAATCATGGGCCTGGGGTTGGATTTCCATTGGTATTATTATTGGATAATTTCAATATTGTTTTACTTGGAAGAAACTTTCTGAATCCATGTATTAATTGTTATTGTATTGTAATATTGATATTTACATACTGCTTATCAGATGACTTTTGATTATTAGGCATTTGATTATTTTGTTATTTTTTATTATTAGATTCTTCCAGGGGATCTAATAGATAAATATAGCATATATGTGCCTTTCCAAGTAATGCAACATTTTCTAGTTTAAGAGTTGAGAGTCTACCCATTCATGCTATTTGTTGTTAGTCACAAAGTCTTGTCCGAACCATCGTGACCCCATGGACAATGTTCCTCCAGGCCTTCCTGCCCTCTACCATCTCTCAGAATCCATTTAATCTCACACCAACTGCTTTAGTGACCCCATCCAGCCACTTCATTCTCTGCTGTAACCTTCTTTTTTTGCCCTCATCATTCCCCGCATTAGCTCTTCTCCAGTGAGTCTTTCTTTCTTATTAGGTGGCCAAAGTATTTGAGTTTCAGCTTCAGGATCTAGCCTTCTAAAGAGCAGTTAGGGTTCATGCTATATCCAAGAGCTTTTCCATATATTTTTGTATAGCACTATACACTGACCACTATTGGCACGACAATGGCTGGTTTTTCTCACATCTGTTCAATTTATTTGAAAGATTTTATATTTTCTTATTTTCCTAGTTTTTCAATTTATAGAATAATAACTGTTTTGAACAGTATTCAAACTGTCTTTGAAACTCTGATGATGTCTCTAGCTTAATATAAGCTAACATTTATCAGTTCCTAATTGGAAGTCAAACAGAGTCTTAACTTCTTTGTCTTTGGCCACTTTCTTGATATAGTGAAAAAGTTCTTTGTTACTGATAAGTTATTGCATTCATTGGTGATCTTCCACTCCAAGATTAATTAGAAGCTGCCTAGATTCCGAGTCTATACAAAAAGAAATGTTACATAAATAAGTTTGGTTATACAGTATTAACAATGTGTCCAGTTTTCATCATATTTTGAACATTCACATTCAAGTTCAATGTTTGAGGGGGTGGGGAATGAACTACATTTACAGTTCCAATATAACTAAAATAATGTCTGTCACTGCTGAAATGTCTGGATAGTAAATTGGACTAGTAATGCTTACGGCTAATAGCAGAAGCTCTCAACTAGAAATCTACATTTCAAAACTTAGCTCAGCCATGAATAAACTGCTGGGTGGCTTTAGGCAAGGTACTACTATCTTTTGTCAGTCTCAACTATAATGGAGCTTTTGGGGCTAAAAGGCAAGAAACTAAATCAATAAATAAAATGGGGATTATGTTTAGTGTGAACCAGAATGAAGTGGGGATGCTATCACAATTTTATAAAACAAGAAATGTTTTACCTTGTTTTGGAAAGGGAAATCAAACTGTGGCACAGAATTTGAAGAATGTCACATACATCTTTCTCACCACAATAACTATTCTGAATGAGCATATCTTACTCTGCTCTCATTTTGAATTGTTTTTGTGCTATCCAGAGATAAATAAAGTCCATAGAAAAGAAAGGGAAAACAGAAAGATGGAGAATGATTCTCCATACCTATTTAAAAGTGAGGCAGATAACATTAACAGGAATGTATGTTTATGGAAATGTTAAAATTAAATGAGAGGTGGAATTGTATTTCCTTTAGCAGTATAGATAGATATCTGCTGTATGAATCATGACAAAAATATTATTTAGATAATAAAGCTTAGAACATGGGTCACCAACCTTTTGGATCTCAGGGACTATAAATGCATAATTTTAAATTCCTCAGACCACTAATATGAATCCAGCATGCCACTCACTGAAGCACCACTCGCTGAAGTGCCTGTACTCCCAGTGATGGGATGAGGGTCCTTCAGACACTTAGTTTGATTGCCTGTTTCTGCAAACTCTCTCTGTCTCCTTCCCTCGCTCTCCCTCTCTCTCTCCCCCTCCCTCACACACACTCACTCACTCACTCAGTCACACATTCTAATTCTCAGGCACTCTCTGGGTCTCACGGGTGCTTCTTCCAGCTTTTGTTTGTTCCAGCATTTGTTTGGAGAGACGCAACCTTCTCCAAGAGCAGCAACGGAGAGAAGCTGGATTGGGCTGGTGTCTCAGGGCGGAGAAGAAATTGTGCATCTCCCTGAGCCAGCGAGGTGTATGCAACACCAACAAGTCTGGAAGAAGCACCTGGAGACATAGCAAGGGATGAAACAAGCTTTGCTCCCACTTTGAAATATGAAGCAAGTCTCCATACCTGCTCCCCCCCACTTACCTTCTCAGGCCAGGTGAGGAGTGACTGGGAGAGGAGGGTGATGGGTGGGCAGCCAAAAGGGAGCCACAGCAGGACTGAAAGAGCCTCAGGTTGCTGACATCCATTGCTTCGGCCACACTGCCACCCTCCCAACAGCACCATTCCCTCATTCACAGCAAGGACTGCGCTACTCCCTGCATGTTGCACCACCTGCAAAGTTGCCAACCACGAGCTCTAGTCACATGACTTGCCCACTAGTCATTCTGGAGAAGCTCCTTCACCCAGGTGTGTTGCGGACCACCAAAATTTTCTTGCAGACCACCAGTGGTCTGTAGACCACCAGTTCGGGACCTCTGGCTTAGAAGGAAGATGAAAAAGTGACAGGTATCAATAATTTGTATATTTCAAGAATTTAAGGCAAGAATCATTTCTGCATAAAAAAAAATTCACAGCATTTAGCCTTCTCTCACAGACACACTTTGAAGAATTAGAGAACTGTAGTAGCTAACAAACAGATATATCAATAGAACAGAAAGAAGGAGAAAAAATGATTGTGCAATACGGTATTAACAATCTGAAAAAGGTTTTGGTAAAAATCAATGTAGCTGAAAAAAGTATATATCCAAACTGGTATTTGTAGTGAAACAACTAAATTAAAATGCCTAGTAAGTTAATTCAAGTGTTATACATGTGTAAGATTTCTTTTGATAGAAGTGTTAATCAACTTCTTACTTTTTAATTAAATCAAACAAAAGAGTCTAAAATGTTTAGTTAAGAGTTCAGTATATATTAATCCAGAGTTGGTTGTGTTAATCCAGAGTTGGTTTGCTTATTTCATAATTTGGAATGAATTGTTCAATTTCTCTTCTTCCAGATCAGAATTTGTGACATTCTTTTATAACTATGTCTATACTAAAATATAATATTTTTTTTATTATTTTAGGGTTTGCACAGCCTTGTTGTCCTATCACCAAATTGGGTCAATCACTATATTTGGAAGGCAGGAATGGATGATGTTGCCTGGAACTGCCCTCCCTCACTACAAATGTAAGCACTGACCATGTTTGCCTGCTTCACTTCCAAAATACACATTAAAGTTACTTACATTCCTTATTTATTTAAATTTATTTATTTTATTTAAAACATTTAGTTTCCTATCTCTTATTGAATTCTAGGCTGCTCCCAGCCAATAGTTAAAACAGCATCAATATACATTATATACACATACATACATACATACATACAATAAAATTACAAACCTTAAAATCTGGCACTGAAGTTAAACTTTCATATCTAGTCCATAACTAGATTCTCTCATTCTGTCCATGAGCTTGGGACAAAAGCCAGGTCTTAGGTGCTTTTCTGATGGCTAAGAGTGTGGGAACCAGATTAAGAGCACTTGATCTGTGGTACTGTCAGGGTCTCTACAGAGCCAATTTTCTGCCTTCAATTCCATGCAGAAAACAAACTGTTCTTACCCACTATTCCATTTGTTATTCCATCATTGTCCCTACCAACCCTCCACACTTTTCCAACTCTAGTCCTCTCCCAACTCAACTTTAGAATGCATTGCTGGTTCTGCATTGCTCCAGCATCTCTACATACCTCCACACACAAAATGCATACTGATCAAAGATTTTGTTCATGATATTTTCAATTGGCTGGCTTTTTAAAAATCTTTCCATGCATTATCTCTTACCCGTAACATATGTCTAGAATTTGTTGTTAGTTATGTAACATTATACTTATGCACATGAAAATTCAAACAACCAGAAATACATTTTGTCATGTGCTTTCAGACCATGCTTTTTCTGCTTTTCCAACATTCTATCTTACTTCAAGTGGAATTTTGCCCTAAAATCCAAAGGACATTTTGTCTTCTCTCAGACCTCCTGGGTATTACCTGTTCCTCTATCTCTGTTTCTTCTCTTTTGACTTCAGATCTGACTGCTTTTATGTCTGCATCTGATTTTGTTTCCAGTTTACCTTGTCCTTCCAGAGACCCATTACTGCTTATTGGCATAAACACATCTGTGTTGGCATGTACATTTTTCCAGTCCTGTTCTGCATAACTTGCAGATGTCAAAACCACCACCCTTCCCATTCCATCTGAGAATCTATATCCCTTGGAACCTGGCCATAACCCATAAATCTTAGTTTCCTGGCCTTTTTCTGTCCTTTCCTCCTTATGCCTTTTGGAATATGTACCCACACATAACAGCCAAGCATCCCAAGATGTGCCAATGAAGGTTTGCACCCATACAGCACTGCATATGGAGTATCATTTATGGATGAACTCCATAGCCTATTAACTAAACAGTTAGCTGTCAATATGGCTTCACCGCAATATGACCGCTCAGACCAGAATCCTCTAGCAATGAGTCCTTCATTGTTTGTAAGATTACATTTCTTCTCTCAGCAACACTGTTCTCAGAAGCTATGTAAGGATTTGTGCATCTATGTTTTATGCCTAACTGCCCCAACCAGTGTTGAAAACTTGCTGACCTGAATTCTGAACCTCTGTCAGTTTGCAGCTGACATACCTGTTGCTTATATCTTCTTTCAATGAAGCTTAACCATTGGCACCTCTGTTTTACTCTTTAGTAAATAGCAGAACTCAAACCTGCTGAAGTCATCTACAATGGCCACTGCATACTTTGCTCCTCCCAAACTGCATTGGTCCAATAAAATCTGCATGGACCAGCTCTAGACTCTTGTTGTCTGCCTTGTGCTACTTTTGCTTACTGGGAATGCTTTGGACTTTAATGTCTTACATACTGCACAATCCAAATATGCCTTACATCCCTTTACTTTTAACTCCATAGCTAGTTCAAGCATATTCTGCACTACATTGAAACTCACATGCCATAGCCTCCTGTGCAACAAATGCATGGAATTTTCATGTGTGGGCATGTTAGAGGGTACATATGCACAGTTATGTTCTTGCCTACCTAGCATATATAGGCCATCCTGTTTCACTTCCTGTGCACATATATGTCTATGTTTCTTTATACTGTATTCCCTCTGAAAATAAAACTTCAAACCCCTGCTTGTCCAACTTAGATACACTTAACAAATTGTGTTGTAAAGCAGGTACATATAAAACATTATACAATAGAGTTATCAGTTCAGGTACATACACATTACCTTTCCCTTTTACAACATCCTTCTGTCCATCAACCACACTAACACAGATTTGCCTAGCTGGTTTGAAACCTGTAAACACACTTTTATTATTTACAATATGCTGACTTGCACCACTGTACAAAAACCACATATCCCTTGTGTTGTCTGTTGTTGATGCTGCTAGGGAAAATAATGCTAGAGAACCACTCCTGATGTGCTGAGTATTCATTGCTCCTCTATTTCTCCTCTCAGGACAGCATCTCTGGAGATGTTCAGTAGAGCCACAAACATAGCATCTCTTTAAGAAGTACGCTGACTCAGCCACTCTGCTGTTCCTCTGGACTTCCATTGATGCTGGTTTGTGTCAAACAGCCTCACCTCCCTTTCCTGGTCTCCTCTCCAGCCATTTCTGCTCCTCTTCCAGCAACTGTCCAGTTAAATAGGCCATGGTTAAACTGTTCTCTGACATGGCTTCCAAGCTTGCCATAAGAACATCCCATGTGCTGCCCAAGGAACTAAGCACCACATAAACTTTGTGTGCCTCAGAAAACTCCATTCCTCATTCCTCTAATTCCAAAAATGTCCTCCTCATGTTTTGCAGATTTGTGGACACAGACACTCTCCCAGCTTCAATGTTGCCTTGTAAAGTCTCCTGGTCAGCATCACCTTATTGCCAGCGTTCTCCCTCACATACATGCTTTACAATGCCTCCCAGCACTCCTTTGCTGACTGGAGTTCCCTTACATACACGGCTATCTTCTAGAGACAAAACAATACTGGCCAACACATTCTCATTCTTTTACTTATCCCCAGCATCCAGGACTGCTGGAGGATTATTCACAATTGTCCACAACTCCTCCATCCATAGAAACATCTCCATTTTCACCTTCCATGTGAGATAGTTTGTCTCATTCAACTGAGACACCAACCATACTTCTCCCATTCCAACATCGGAGGCCATGTTGCCACTAGCCACTTTAAACCACCTACTCTGGTGCAAGCTCCCACTGAGTTCTCTTCTCTCTCTAGACTTTCAGTCACTTTCTCTGACTTTCACTTCATCCTGAGCCCATAACTTGTCACAGGAGAATCAATATTTCTAACTGTTCAGCCCTTAAATCTATAATCATGACACATTTTAAGCAAATAAAACAATTTATTGTAATAACATCTCAGCTATGCAACATTTTCCATTGTGGACTTCTTATGTTTTTGGCAGTGCAGATTAACCCCTTATGAGAACCGCCGAAAGAAGAAGAAAAAGGAGGAGGAGGAGGTTATTAACTTTAAAAAATCAGTATGCTAAACATTTCCTCTCCATCTGCTACAGTTAACAATGTTTTAGATTATATAACATTGCAATTAACATCAATTTTTTTAAGAGTAATGAATGTTTCTGTTTGTATTTAGGTTTTCTTACTTTTTAATGAGCATTCCCGTTTTGCTCAAAGATAGCATCATCTTTACCTCTAGAACTGGCTATATGAATGGATTTTTTTAAAAAAATAATGCTGAGCATACTGAAATAGTTAAAATAAAAGTGCAATTATGGTATTAACATTTGCACTGTATAATTGATAGTCTGTGGGTACTTGTCAGGCCGAAGCCAAGAGATGAGACAGTGAGATCCAATTGAATCTAATCCTTTATTTGCTTGCACATAATAGAATCTTGCCAAACTAAAGCTATAACTTTCTAACCTACTATAATATCCTGAGATAGGGTATGGTAACCCTGAACTTCTTCTCTCTCACTCATACAACACAATTATATAGAATAATTATAGAGTTGTAATATTACAATAAGTGAATTATAATTACTTCAAAATATTTTTTAAAAGAAACAGTGTTCAGCTTCTCTTGATGGGATCATAGAGTACTATTGTGGAAGTCCTCACAGACTTAAAAATATAAGGAAAGACAATTTGCATCATTTCTGCTTCTCCGCCCTAAGTCTTTCCAAGTATGCAGTGCCACGGTTGAAAGTATATCATTACTGGATCTTCATGACTAACAATCTCATTCCAATAATATCACATTGGTGACAAATATCTAGGAGGTGAATGAAGACTTAATATTTCTTGAGAATATTTGATGATGAACAGTGGCTGGGCAATTTTAAAGTTACCCTGTATCAGCTAGCTGAACTGTTTTGTCACCATCTCAGTTACAGAATACTATCCTTTGTCAGGCTATTCTTATGGACGAATAGGTTTCTATTGCTCTTTAGTGAGTGAGTTTAGAGATGGAACGGAAAGAAATTTGGGATTTAAATATTATTGTTGGTGATGTTCTGTAGTGTAATGTGGCTGACTGTGAAGCAAATTCTGATCTGGAAAGAAATATGTCTTGGGGGTCATGTAATGTATGCATGCTGCAATAATACATTTAACTCTAAGCAAGTATCCTTTATAAATAGATTTGTAGATTGGCCACACATTTGATCCAGAGACTGTGTAGCTAGTTCTATGACAAGGTGTTTCTCATGTCATTATAGCATATGAAGTCCAACTGCTTTGTAAATGGTTCGTGAAGCCCATAGCAGAGAAACTCAAATTTAGGTAGACTGCATAAACAATTACAGGAAAGTTGATGAACAAGTTTTTGAAAGTGTGAAAGCCCATTGAAGGAAGACTGAATAGAAGACCAATAACAGAGGACAATACTGTTAGCATTACTGTGTTTTGTTGCTGATCTACTGTCTGAAGCTCAGGCTGCTAAAGTTATTCAGGAGCAGTTGGAAAAGTTAAACACACATTGGAAACAGAACTTAGGCAAACTGCCTAGGTTCTCACTAGGGATGGGAACACACATCAATTCAACATCTAGTCAAAAGATATATTTTGAAAAGTTATGTAACTATCAGAATTTTAGTTTTGCAATGAACTAAGTGTTAGTAAAATGGCGAACAGTAAGGCACATAAGATTTTTAAGTAACATACGATATTGCTTATGCATGTTTCATAGCAACTCTGTTCTACAGTGATAGAGCTATAATGTTTCATACAGGTCTGAAGTTGCAACATAATTTTTCAAATGTTAAATAGCACTTACATAATTTAATGGAT
>JAEANM010006630.1:0-18440 GCA_017656035.1 Myanophis thanlyinensis | reverse complement strand
TGGGATATAGACTGCGCTGACTATGATAGATGTGAACTCTCGGGGCAGGTAGAAGGGTCGGCATTTGATGGTTAAGATTTCCAGGTTTGGTGTGCAAGAGTGTGTGAGAGGGACGATGCTTGTGCTGCTGCACCAGTTGTTATTCACCACCAAACATATCCCTTCTCCCCTGGACTTGCCTGATTCCAGTGTTCTGTCCACGAGGTGTACCGAACATGAACATGCAGCGCACGTGGAGGAAGCTGCACACAAGTACGGATGGCATGTGCAAAGTGTGTATTTTTCAGCACTTGGTAAGTAAAAGGTTTGCCACCACTGCCTTAGGATGTTCAGTCTGAAAACTGAAGCTAACTGATACCTTTTGAAGTACAGAAAAGGATGTATATAAAATATGCTCGGTAACCATTTCCCATTGCCAGATAAACTAGGATCAAAAACAAGTATAATAAGCTGCAGAGATTTAATTTAAATATAAGGAAAACTGACAATAAAATCTGCAACAGTGGAACAGACTGAGATTATGGGGCCTCCATCTTTCAAGGCTAAGAACAGATGGAGAGCTATCCTTCAAAGATGGTTTAACTGATTTTCTCACATACTGCACAAAATTAGACTATGTGAACCTTACGGAACTTTGCAGCTCCACATTTCTATGATTCCAGTGTAAGGGCGATTCAACTGAGAAGGGCTCATGTAAAAGATCTATTAAACTGGTGCTTGATTTCTTGACAGAACTAGGCAGAATAATCCACTAATCAGGAACTGTGGTAACCACCCTCAGGGGAAAAAAAACATCTGACTAGAATAATTACTAAATGTCTGGAAAGAATTGGTTGATATCCTGACAATTTCTTTAGCTAGTTTTATTTTCAGTCAGATTCAGCACAGAGACAAGCATCTTAAGGCGGTTGTGCAGATAAGATCTCAGAATAGGAGATCTTATGAATAAGATCTTATAAATAACAATTTTAGGTTGTCAAATAGATGATAAATGAAGGGAATAATATTTTTATTCTTAATAATAAAGGATTTTTTTCATAGTTGATGTAATTGCTATTCAATTTAAGGGGTAACATAACACTTTTTCTAAAGTTTTCTGTTTTACTAGTATTTGTCTGTTGTTAACATTTGCTTCATGTAAACCTGTTTTGCTTTTTACAACTTTAATATTGCTTAGTGTTGCTGGTTGATATTTGGCAGGATCTGGCCTGAAAGACTGTCAATTATTTGAGTCATTGCTTTTCAGGGTGGATTTGATTTAAATTATGATTTAAAGCACTAATAAAAAGGCTTATGTTGATTTAAATTAAGCCTTTTTATTAGTGTTTTAAATGGTAATTTTTAAAACAAATCCACCCTGAAAAGCAATGACTCAAAAAATTGACAAGTCTTTCAGGTTTTAAATCATAATTTTTAAAGAGCAACTGTCATCTCTGTCCCGCAGCGACTCCTCCTCTGACCTGCTGTTGACCCACTGACAGTCCCAATATTGCAGAATATACAGCTTCGTGCTATATAAACTCCATTTCATGCTGAATAAACTAAACTATTAATGTATCTTAAATAAAAAACTGTCTTTAGACTTCTACTCCAAAAGCATTTTAATGATAAATTTGATAAATAAAATCTGATTTAAATTTTAAAAATCATCAATTTTTATCCACCCTGTCGCTTTACCATAAAGCATAAAGTAACTCCATAGTGCTTTTTCTGTTTCCTTTTACAACTGTTCATCTCTTTGTATATTTTTTAGATTAAAGGAAAGGTTTCATTCTTGCTCAGTAGTTTGCTTCAAATAAGTTTGATTAATAGTTTCCTTAAAAAAATTAATTCAGCCAATGTGCATATTTTCAAGGCAATAAAATTTATTTTCTGCACCATATCAAATATTGTTACTGTTGCAGGATTAAGCTAATGTGCAAAACAATGTGCAAAACCAAGTATTTAAATCTTTACATGCAGGCCTTGCTCAATTTCTGCAAACTCCTATTTTACTGTTGCAGATTGCAAAATTAGCTCAGGCTTTGCAGGGATTGTATTTACATTTGTAAATAAAGGTTTTAATATTGTTTGTTTGTTTCAATTTGAAAAAGGAAATGTAAAAGATTTGTGGTTTCTTTGAAGGTTTCTATACCTTTCTTGTCATTCTTTCTTTTAACTGCGAGGATTTTTGTATTTTTCTCTTTTAAAGCACAAACTTTGGTTATTTTTACAGTCATGACTCCATTTTTCATGAAGCTTATCTTTTATCTAGTCCTTCAAGTTTCTCAAAAAGTACAAAAGTTTTTGTGCTTAATTTTTTTCTTCTCCCTCAGTCTGGAATATTAACAGTGGATGAGGAGATAAAAGCAGCAAAGTAGGATGTTCTAATACAAGGATGTAAAATTTGATTTCTTTGAGGGCCACATCAGAGTTGTGTTTGACCTTGAGGGGCTGGGTAGGTGTGGCCAGTTCGATGTCACTTGTCAGGGGCGCTTTAGGTGGCCCAAGATGCCAGCGAAAATGGGCTCTGGATTTAAGCTGGATCCAGGCCCTAGGGCCTTGAATTTGACACCCGTTCTAATAGAACCCAGAATTGTGACAATAATTATAACAGTATAAAAATAAAATATAGGGAATATACATAGGACCTGGTGTGAATGCGGGGAATTGCGTTTTGTAAAATTTGGATTACAGATTGTTGCAAGAAATTAGTCAATTTGATGTCAAACCACAACTTAACAATGATTCATAAGGTCTGTTCTGTTACATCTTTCAGATATTTGTTAAAAATCTCATTCTTCACTATAGTGTTTTCTAGATTTTGTTGTTGCTTCCTCTTCAACTTTATTGGTATTTGTACCTGTATTTTGTACATCACTTTGAGATAATGATACAGGAAACAATACTTGAGATTAATCATTTTTGTCCTTTTCAGTCATTAGATAAATACTAACAACAATATGTAAACCTAGTCATGGACTGCGCAGACAGGTGCCACTGGAAAGTTGCATTAGGAGGAAAGGAGGCAGATCACCGGAAGCTGTTTCTCCTATTCTTTCTCAAAAATCACCCATAAAAATCTTTCTTCCACCCAATCTGATTGTAGGAAGGAGTGGAGGCTGCTACCATTCTTCCCGGATTGACCCCTCTCCTGAAAATGGTTTTCCTGCTCCAAATGGGAATTCAGCCACAACCATCTTCCATTCTAACAAGGGAGGTGAAGTTCACCAGAAACTAAGTTTGAAGTTCAGAGGAAAAAATGCAGATTTCCTTTCTCCCTCGCTTTCCTCTCTGGGGACTCTCCTTCGTGGCGAGAGAAGGGAGAGGGAGCCAGGTAGGCCGCGCCGTTACTACGGCTTCCATGCCTGCCCTGCCCTGCCCTGCCCCGCCACGTTGTAAGCCAAGAATTCGGAGGCGAGCAGGCCAGCTGAGTAGTCGCTTCCGCGATTAGTCCGGGTAAGGCAGCCCGGCTGGGCGGTCCTTCTCTGCCTAACTTTTATTGCTGCTTCGGTCCGCCCCCGCCTGTCCGGACAGTTTTGTCTTGCGGGCAGCACCCAAAGAGCCCGGGAGAGGAGGTTCCGGCCCAAGTTAGGATGCGGCGGAGCCGGCGAGCGCGGGCCGGCCGAGCAGGATGGTCGCTCGTTGTGGCGCTCTTCTCGGGGCTTGGCATAGCGGCTGTGTTGTTGCTGTGGCAGTGGGGTCCGCGGGACCCGACTAAGAGCTATGGGAGAGCTGTGCCTCCTTCCCTGGCGCCCGAAGTAGCCCAGCGACGATTGCGCAGACCCGTCTATGACAAGCCGCCGTTGGGCAGAGAGACCGAGGTGGGCGAGATGGGCCGGCCGGCGCGCCTGGAGTTAAGCGAGGCCGAGCAAGACCTTCAGGAGAAGAGCATCCAGCTG
This sequence comes from Myanophis thanlyinensis, assembly GCA_017656035.1. Classification (NCBI taxonomy): domain Eukaryota; kingdom Metazoa; phylum Chordata; class Lepidosauria; order Squamata; family Homalopsidae; genus Myanophis; species Myanophis thanlyinensis. The sequence continues at coordinate 14,559 of JAEANM010006630.1, read as the reverse complement.
CATCAGATCAACATCTTCTTGAGTGACCGCATCTCCCTTCACCGCCGCCTGCCCGAGCGCCGCAACCCGCTGTGAGTGCAGAGGAGCGCAGAGGAGGGGCCGCCGCCGCCGGGATCCCGGGGAGAGCGAGAGGGGAGGGCGATTCTCTCCGCGGGATCCGGCGTAGCTAGCTGGAGGAGAGGGAGGCCCAAAGAAGAGGGGCGGCGTCACTTTACCGTGATCGCGCTGTACTTCATGCCCCAGAAGTAAACTCGCGGAACTTCCTTTAGCGGTCCCGGAGAAGTCTCTCGTGGCGTTTCATAGACGAGCCTTGTGAAGCGCGCGCTCAAATGCAACCCCACGAGGTTAAGCCAAGAATTGCAAAGTAGACCTCGCCCTCTCGGGGATATTTGACTGGGCTCGCGCAGCGGGTTAAGCCAACGTTAAAGATGTATCCATATAACATGCTAATCCCAAATTTAAGTTAGAAATGAGTTCAGTTGGCTATACAGGTAGTCTTTGTCTTATGACCCCAATTGAGCCCAAAATTTCTATTGGTAAGGGAGACAGTTAAGTGAGTTTTGCCTCAACTTTCTTGCCACAGTTAATGAATCACTGCAGTTGTTAAGTTAGTAACACCGTTGTTAAGTGAATGTGGCTTCCCTATTGACATTTCTTGTCAGAAGGTCACAAAGGGGATCACATGACCCCAGGGCCTTCCAAACATAAATATGAGTCAGTTGCCAAGCATTTGAATTTCGATCATGTGACCATGGGGATACTAATAGTGGTGGTAAGTGTGAAAAACGGTTATAAATCACTTTTTTGGGTTCTGTAATTTCAAATGGTCACTAAACGAGCTGTTGTAAGTTGAAGACTACCTGTACACAGCATACTTGTAATCACCCACACCGTAGGCTAGATGGTGTGAAGGAAATGAAATCCAGACAGGATTATCAAAGTTACTTTCTATAATTCGGTTACCTTCTCAATCCTGCTTGTTCCTTTTTAGAGTAGTTTATCATCCTATTTTCCATGATTCCTTGCTTCCCACAATTGCTTTGATTTATAAAAAGTTTATTTTTAAAAAACAGTATTTTACTACAAAGTCTTTCAAAACTGTTGACCTATCAGTTCTTACATTTAGATTTGTAATATAAAAACATGAGATTACATTCTCCAGGCCATGAACTAAAATTCAGCCAATTTTAATTTGCACAGTTTTGCATGCTATAATTATTACATCCATACATTCACCAACTAGGTGAACCATGATAACCCTTGGCACATAAAGCCAGAATTTAGGGAAGAGTTTTCCATTTTCCAAAGGAGTATCATCTTTACATTCATTTTGTTTTCCAGTTTTCTATCAATGTCTAACTTTTTTTGAATTTTGAGAATCCTCATTTCCAGAAGTTCCATCTTTGCTCATTTTTAGGAAAGAATGTTTTAACATTAATGACATTTAAAGTCTAAAGATGTGAGAAGTACCTAGAACATTTTAAATGTTTCTAAACCTATGCAAACTCCATAGCTCAATTCCATTGAAATAGTCCTTAGGTTGTAGTCTTAAATTTACATAAAACTGTAACATGTTAATGAACCTGTGAGACTGGTTGTTGGATAAATGTGCTAAGAATCATGTTTTTATTCTTCACTAATTTCATCCAGCTTTCATAGTGGGTTTTTATAGCGCTTCCTAGTTGGACATTTAAATTGTATTGGCCTAAATAGATGAAGCCTGAATGAATTGTTTCCACATCCTGTACTGCTAATTGTTTTTTCAGTTTTGCAATGTCAGTGTTTCAAAGAAAATATCCTACATTATACAGAAAAACACTGCTGATAATTTGTCATATTTGGCTGTTTCTTCTTTTCAAAACTTTCTAATAGCAGGATTTAAGATTGCTTGTAGAAAACTAATTAGCCACATCACTTTTCTTCCTGTGAGTATACAGTACACTGCTAATATATGGTAGTGGAGCATGTTCATATAAATAAATCATATATTATTCTATTGTAGAACTGAAATGCAACTTTGGAGTCTCTATTTGGCTATAAATAGGTATAATTCCTGTACTTTAAGACAATCTAATGTAATTTTATAATATCAGGAACATTTTGGTGGGGAAGGTAGGACTTGTTTTTAATATGGTGGGTTTTGATGATGTGGTTATTGGAATATATGCACAAAATGAACACCAAACAAGACATTTATGTAGCAGCTTCAATGACTTTTGCCATTTATGCCTTTTGATATTCAGGGATGTCTTGATTCTGACACTGCATTAGATAAAGTTTCCAGTCTAGCTAATTGTACTTTAATAGTCATCTAGGAGAATGGCTCCCAATAGATCCCAAGAATAACAGAGCTCTGTGTTTACAAAAGTGCCATGTTAGCAACAGCTGAGATACTATTCAGAATCTTCAAACTCCCGAGCCTCTGACAGAAGACCTGAAATTGCAGAAAACACATATCACCCATAGGATGTACAAGTACTGTACTCTTTAAGGAGTTATTTGTTTCCATATGGATAAATGTATATAAAATGAAATTTTTAGTTAGTGAACCAACTTCTACACGCAATACATTTTTTGCACATATGCATGCCCAATTTTAAACTATTGTAACACAACGTGCTTTTCTTACAGATGTAAAGAGAAAAAATATGATTATTACAACTTGCCAAAGACGTCTGTTGTAATAGCTTTTTATAATGAAGCCTGGTCAACGCTTCTGAGAACAGTTCATAGTGTTCTTGAGACATCTCCTGATATTCTCCTAGAAGAAATTATCCTTGTAGATGATTATAGTGATAAAGGTAAGCTTAATAGGAATTTCTACAGACTCTTTGCTAATACAGGATTTCCAGTGAAAGGGAAAAAAAAAATCTAACATTAGCATTAGTAGAAAAGACATTGTTTTATTGTACAATATATTAAAAATAAGAATTAAATTGAACAGAAAGTCAAAATAGTTTTCTATACTTCTTCAACAGCATAAATCAATTTAGTTAACTTATTAATTAAAAAAAAATCTGTCTGATAAAAAGAACAACAGCTATATCATCATACAGATTGTAAGTCTGAAGAAACAAGATATATAATTCCATAAAGTATGCTAATTATTATATATTGGAATCAAAATTGAGAGTATATTGTTGAAATGAAATATTTATATATAAAATGGATTTATATTGAGATATATTGTAAATGACTTACCTTTATTGTAGCTTTGCATAATATTGCAAATTATTTTAAGGTTCTATGATGTACTACTTCAATTCTATGCCATGGTATTAATTTTCCATCCATTTAAAACAATATCTTATTAAATACATGCTCAATGCTAGACTTAAACAGTTTATCAATCAGGTTTGTGAACAGTTGTCTGAATACCAGGTTGAAAGGACTGGGAATTTGCAAGAAATAAATATTTGACTGATAAATTCCTAAATCACTCATCTCTGAAATCCAATTGTATATACTTAATTAGAAAATGTCACATTATGTGGAAAAAAAATCATGGACTAATTCGGTCAATATTGAAAACTTATTTTCCCTTTTTAAAGTCTTAGAAAATCAAGTGAACTTGGTATATAGTTGCAATTACAGTTTTAAAAATATATTTATGTGTGCATGGTTTGTTTGCTTGCTTGCTTTTTTGTTGCCTTCAAGTACAGTTTGACTTTTGATGACTGCTGGGACAAGTTCCTGCAGATTTAAAGAAGTGGTTTGCAATTGTCTGCTTCCTGAAGCTAAGAGTGTGTGACTGGCCCAACCTGGCTTTGTGCCTGAGCCTAAGGCTAGAAATTTCAGTCTCTCACCTGGTACCTTAACCACTACACCAAACTGACTCTCTATATGACTTGTGTAATGTTTTTGTTTTTGCATGTGGTGAATTGTTCATTTCTGGTGTATGTCTGTTGGAAAATGTATTTATAAAACCAATTTAATTATTAAAAAGAAGGAAATATTATACTAATGGATACCTGAAAGTAATTTGCTAGATTTCAGAATAGTATTTTTCAGAGATCTGATATTCAGAGAATGCAAGTGAAAAGTGTGTAAATTGGTTGAGAGAGAGCTAAACTTTCTAAAAGTTTGTGTGACACTTGGCTTCTTATATTACTTGCCTCTCATCATATCTTAAATTGGTGGTTGATAATGATGAAAATGGATGTCATAAAGAACAGACCAATCACAGCCAAAAGACACTGTAGCCTGTTGAAATTTTCTTTGAGACTCAGAACACATGAGGAAATCATTCTGAGGGCTTGGTGATTCAAGGACACCATGTTTTGAATCTAGCACTGTAAGTGAACATGCAAGGCAAGTTTTTTCAGTTGAATTCCTGTCAGAAGTTGTTTGCCTGTCACTATCTCTCTTCAATGCAACTAAGTGTAAAGAAATATGCTTGTGGCCCATTTACTATAAGTTATTTAGATAACAGTTAACAGTTCTTGTTTCTTTGCAACAGAACATTTAAAGGAAGCTTTGGAAAATTATCTGGCAAATTTGCGCAAGGTACGGCTTATCAGAGCAAATAAAAGAGAAGGGTTGGTTCGAGCAAGGCTTCTGGGAGCTTCAGTAGCAAGAGGAGATGTTCTTACATTTCTTGACTGCCATTGTGAATGCCATGAAGAGTGGCTTGAACCATTATTAGAAAGGTAAATACATGTTTGTCTTATTCCAAAATTAGAAACATTTGATAATTCAAGCGCTCCATGGCTTGGGACCCGGGTACTTACGGGACCGCCTGTTGCCACCATCAGCCTCCAACCGACCTGTGCGCTGCCACATGGCAGGCCTCCTTGGGGTTTCATCGTCGGGCTGATGTCGCCTAACAGCCCCGAGGGTACAAGCCTTCTCTGTGGCTGCGCCCTCCTTATGGAACGAACTGCCCCCTGAGATTCCGACCATTACTGACTTCCGGGCCTTCCGACGTGCACTAAAAACCCACCTTTTCCAGCTAGCCGGTCTGGCCTGATACCTTAGGGGTTTAAATTTTAAATTGTTTTTGTAATTTTAAATTTTAAATTCAAATTTTACTTATTTTAATTGTTGATTTTAAACGTCAAATTTAATTGCTTAATTTTAATCTTAATCAGCCTTATTTAATTAATTTTAATTGGTTTTTAGATTGTTTATGTATGTGTTTTTATCTGGCTGTACGCCGCCCCGAGTCCCCAGGGAGAGGGGGCGGTATATAAATCGTGATAGATAGATAGATAGATAGATAGATAATTCGTGTTGGTTTGATTGTGACAGCTAAGTGAATGCCTTATATTTTATAGTTTTCTTCATTATCTCTGAAATGTAGAGTGCAAGGATCTTGATGTTTATTTTCATTAGACATTGAAATATTATATTTCAGGTGTGATCAATTTACTGAAATCATTATGACATTGTAAATTAAAAAGGCATATTTTGGTTTGCTCTGTCATAATGATTTTAGTGAGTAGCTATAGGATTATACATTTTATGTCATGTGTACCTTCTCCAGATACTGCGCTACTGTTTTCAAAATACGTTACAGGTATTGCGGGAGGGAGGAAAGCTTAATTGTAATGATGTTGCATTACGTGACAGTGTGACAATATGAGAGTAGTAGTCATGGGAGAAAGGGATTTAGGAGAGAAGGACAATAAATGCATTATGAGATATGTGATACTAATTAAAAATAATTTATAATTAATAAAAGTAATTAAAATATATTTATAACATTTGCAGAGTTTCCTATATATTGTCACATGATTGCAAAAACATGAAATAGGGATGCTTTTCAATGACCTAAAAGCAAAAAAGTAAAACAAAGAATTTGTGGATTTAATAGTATGTGGCAATAAAAATTGAGATTTTAAAAAAGGCAGGTAAAATATTTGAGTGAATTTCTAAATACTATGAAATCACATATATAGTTAACTATATATAGTTATATAGTTATATAGTAAGCTCCTGATTTAATATTTCCTTGTTTAGCAAACTTGAACAAAACAGATATTTCTATCCAAATATATTTAATGATAACAGAAAAGTTATTACATTCAAAGTTTCCCAGATAAAGCACATATGTTAAGTTATACTTATGTAATTTGTGTCAGTTTCCATCAAATATTTATTGACATCATTATAAATGAGGTAAGCTATAACAAATGGCATAATTTTGGTTTATTGGTTTTTTGAGAGATATTTAGTCTGTTAAATTTTATTGTAATGCATAAATGTAATATTTTGAAGAAAATATATTTATACTTCACTTTTAATTAATTATTTAAGTTATCTGTTCGAACCCCAGTGAACAGCAGTAGGGGCTTATTTTATGACATTTATATTTGAAACCTTTTTGAAGTAACCAGATACATTTATTTTTAATAATGTGAATGTTCCACAAGATGGCAGTATAGGGTAAGATTTAGGTTGAAATTTATGTTCTTTATACTCTGCTACCAACAGAAATAATTCATATATTGCCAGTTATGGTTTGTAAAACTGGAACCTCCATATATTTGGGTTAAAAAGTAAATTATTAAACTATAATAATAATATCCATTTCTTACTAACAATAAATTGTTGCACTATGTACAGATAGTCCTCGACTTACAATTATTATTGAGCCCAAAATTACATTTGCAAGTTGTGATGGTGATTAAGTGGGCTATTAAAAGTTGTGCATTAAAAACCTATTTGTTCCAACAGGCCGGTCTGGCCTAGTACTATCAGTTGGGGGTTTTAAATTAGTTTTTTAAATCAGTTTTTAAATTTGTAATCTTTAATTGTTTTTAAATTCTTAAATTTCTAATTTTCTACATTGGGTTTTTAATTATGATCAGCCACCTTAATTAGTTAATTTTAATTTGTTTTAAACTGTCATTTATTCTGTGTCTTCTTTTTTAGACGGCTGTACACCGCCCCGAGTCCCTCGGGAGAGGGGGCGGTATAAAAATTAAATTAAATAAATAAATAAAATATCACATGACCATGATTTTATTACTGTTTTTGTGGTAGTTGCTAACCAAGTGGTGCGATTGTTAAGTAAACATCAAGGTTGTTAAGTGAACCCATTGTCCACAATGGAAGTAAATGCTGGGTTTCTGACAAAAGCCATTCTAATTCGCCATCATGGACCACTGGATGCTGCAAAGACCTTGAAACACTTCAGGCACTCAGCAGCCAGCCCACAGTTACAGTTGTTTGTAGAGTCCCATGGTCATATGATTGTTTTACGACAGTTGTCCTGAAAACAGGCATTTACTTCCAATTTTTGGCAAAACTGTCCCATAAACCATTAGTTCACTTAACAACTTCAGCAGTGTTTTTATGATTGCGCATTCACTTAACAGCTGTCACAAAACATGGAATGCAAAAGAGACTAAATGCAAGGGTGGGGTGTTCCAAGCCTTTTTAATCAGCTGGAGGGCACAGGCCTGTTAATTCACTTCCTGCCGAGACTCTGTACACATTAAAGGGTGTTTAACTCTGGCTGGAGCATATGTAGTCTACTTCTCTTTGCTGCAGGGCTCAGAATCATGACAAATAGTCATAAAATCAGATCGGTCATGGGGATGATCTGATTTATGATCATCACAATTTACAACTGTAATGGGCAGATTCTTTTATGATTGTAACTTCAAGGACTACCTGCAACTTTATTAGGTCCGTTATAATTTCAAACGAGTCATAATTGAGGACTTCCTGTGTGCTTAGGATCCAAATTACTCCTCAGGTACTTTCCCCAAAACTCTGCCTTCTAATATCATATAACTATGAGAAATAGCTACAGGGGTCTTGAAGTGGTAATTCTCTTAGACTGGTGTTATTGAGCTCTCGGTTTTCCTGACAAACATGAGATGCAAGCAAATCCTGGAAGACTGTGTTTCCAGGATATCCAGATATTTGAAGTAACAATTTGTCCTTGCCATAACCACGTTCCTGAGATGTGATGTTTCAGAATGCTAGAAAGGCCTTGAATAGGGTCTAGCATTGTGCAACCCTAATGTTCTCTTTGCAAGACTATAAAATGAAGAGTAGATGTAGTATCATGGCTGGATATTTTGTGGGCTGCAGAGTCCTAGCAGGCCAATTACATAGTGTCTATAGTGTTACATGGTGATTTGTGCCATGCAAGTATCTGTTTGGCCAAAATGCCTGTTTTTGGTTGTTGTTGCTCCTTCAATGCAAACTTCACTTAAATGAATTGATTGCAAGCTTGAGGAGGGGTTAAGAATGGAAGGATTTATTGATTTATTGTTTTAATGGAGTTCTTGCACAAAATGTACTGGGATTAGAAATGAAGAGCTGGAAGGAGATTGTATGCTAGTGTTGACTTTGTATAAAATAAAATGACCGAGAAGCAAATTATTCCTTGATGTTAGAAATAATTGTGCTTGCTACTTTCAGCTCTCTAGATAGAAATTAAGAAGGGAGAAAAAAGATAACCAATGTGTCCGTAGATTACCATAATTCTGATTTTTGTATTCTAATTGCATTATTTTAATCCAGTATAACTGCTTGAATACTTTTAATCAAATACAAGTTCTCTTGGTCTTCATTCTTCACCATCTTCTTTTTTCCTCCTTTGTGTCCTTCATCATTTATCTGTGATTGTTTGGCAGTTAGTCCACAGCTTGCTGGGAACATGGCCATTTCACTGACAGGCACCGTCAGAAGGAGTGGCCACTGAACTCTTGAAGTTGCTTGGACTGGAGAGTGAGTAACAAGAGTCTCTTTGTGCTTGTGAATGCTAGGATTGATGAAAGTTCTATTATTCTTCAGATTGGCTTCATTTTATTTGCTCCAAACTTTTATTTCTTTCTTCTTTTCTTGAAGATGATTATCAATATCATAATAAATGTATAGTGACAAAAGCTGAATAATGTATTTCCTTCCATTTTTGTTTTTATTTGCTTCTGTAAGTTATTAATTGGCTCATTTACAATAAAGCAAATTACCGTAATCCATAACATTAAGGAGTTTATCTTCCAAATGAAACTTGTGGATGTTGGTTGACAATAAGAAATTTCATTTTTTTTTAAATTTAGCTTGATTACTCTGATGAAGAGAAGCAACAGTCAGTGAGAAATAATATTCCACATTATTTTTGTCTATAAAATTTAAAATATGAATAAGTTGTTTTCTTGGCCACATTGGCTACCCTATGTAGGATTCAGAAGGTGGAAAATAGGTGTGATCGGTTGAATAAAGTTTAAGAATTCCTCAGATCAGCAGCAGTCGTATATTATGTTGTCTTCCTTATAAAGAGCATGTTACAAGTTTTCTGCTGGTTGTTTTCCTGCAAGCATTTCTTACATTTGCTGATGGTTTGTGTCCCTTGTTTAAGCCATTTAACAGTTTGTTAATCATGCAAACTTATTGCTGGAATGTATTTGTTATACATACATAATTTTATTAAATTAGAGTAGAACAGATTCTGTAGCAAGATGCCTTGGGTAAACTAAAGTAGAAGAGTTTAGAGAGGAGATAGTTGAAAGTTTTTGACTGATCTACTAATGTCAGCAGACAAATAAAAGGAGAAGTTTATTGAATCGACTAAAACAAATATGCAAAGTATGCTTGTTGCCTCTTACAACAGCACAGAAGTGAAACTCAGTATAATAGTGTATGAAATGTAATATTTAGTTATCCTACACATTTCTTAATAAGATCATTGTATATGAAGGTATAAAGGTAAATATTTTCCATGTCTTTCCTTAGTTTTTCCTGCAGGCTGTGGGGCTCCATATGTTCAACTGATTTGAAAACCTTTGTACCTTATCTAAGCAACCCAATGGTGGGGTACAATAAACATCTAAAGATTCTTACACCATGGAGAGTGGTGGGTTTTTCTCCAACATCTTTGATTACTTAGAAAATAAACTTGGAAATGTGGAGAAAAAATAAAATTTATTTATAAAATTTATATAGCTGCCTACTTGATCAGAGTGACTCTAGGTGGTTTACAACCAATAAAAACATAATATAGGAAGAATTAAAAAAAACAAAAAACAATGACCCATCCTCCTGGTGACAATACATGATTAAACAAGCCATCGATGGGCTCCCTCGCACTCTGTGTTCCGCTGGCTTGCGGGCAAAACCAAGTGGGCCTTCTATAATACTTTTAAAGTGGGAGCCAGAAAATGTATATGCAGAAAATGCACATGGTACACAAAAATAAAATATACAAAGCATTATTCTTTCTTGTTCTATTTTAGTCTTTCGCAACCTGGAGTCTTCCAAATCTATTTGGAACTATGCTGGGTAGAAATTTTGGGAATACAGTCCAAATGCACCTTTCAAAGATAAACATCTTTATACTAGTTACTTTGAAGATAGAAATTGGTTAGGTACTTCTTTAATTATTAGGAGAATATTGTAAAATATCTGTAAAAGTTTGGAAAACTGAAAACTACTCTAGAAAAAATGTACTTGTGCTAATAGTCTTCTATGATCTATTCAACATGTTTAGTTTCTACCATCACGATACAAACAATATTTCTTTATAAACATGCATAGAATTAAAGAAGAACCGTCAGCTGTCGTCTGTCCTGTGATTGATGTAATTGACTGGAACACCTTTGAATTCTTGGGAAATGCTGGAGAGCCGCAGATTGGTGGGTTTGACTGGAGACTGGTCTTTACTTGGCACGTGGTACCAGAGCGGGAGCAGCAATACCGAAGGTCCAAGACTGATGTTATCAGGTTAGATTGATTTTGAGTTTCATCTGAAATTATATTTTGATAAATCTGTTGGGATGAATAATGATCAAATACAATACTGTCATGCTAGATTATTATACTGGCAATTTTATTTTTAAAATAAGATCTGTGATCCTTATTTTTAAAATAAGATCTGTGCAGTATCCTCCACTGCATTTTACTTTTTGCACAATTTGGTTTAGTTGCTGCAGTACTACGATTAGTTTGTGTGACTGGCAGTAATAATTGAAACTAACAGTGTGGATTTCAATAATAGCATCAGAATAATAATAATAATGACTATGGAAAAAGAAAACAATAACAGTACTAGTAGTAATAGGCACTTTGGGTGAAATCCCCAAGCATCTGGAGTGCCACTTGAAGACCATTGGCATTGATAAAATTGCCATCAGTCAATTGCAAAAGGCAGTTTTACTTGGAACAGCTTATATCTTGCAACACTACTTTCAATACCATCAAACAATGACATTTGTCTATCCCAAGTCCTTGGAAAGAACTTGATAGGTAGATAAAATCCAGTGTAAACATCTGGCTGATTGTGCGACAAACCAGAATGATACAGCTTTTTAACTATTATCTGTAGAGATTCTCAGTCATCTAGGTCAGGGGTGGGCAATTATGGCTACTTCATGACTCGTGGACTTCAACTCCCAGAATTCCTGAGCCAGCATAGCTGGCTCAGGAATTCTGGGAATTGAAGTCCACGAGTCATGAAGGAGCCGTAACTGCCCACCCCTGATCTAGGTCATGGTTGTCCCAAAGTACTTTTTCAGAAGGCAACTAGACTTTCTTGGGGTTTTTTTTTGAAGACGTTTTGCTTCTCATCCAAGAAGCTTCTTCAGCTTTAACAGGATAGTGGTGAATGGAAGGATTTAGTACACAGCTGTAGACAGCTGGTAAAAGAGGGTTATTGAAACACTTGGAGGTTTATCTGTGTCCTCAGGGTCACCGGAGTAGTGCTCCTGGTTCCTATAGTCTGCATTTTTTTTCCTCTGGAAATCCATTCCTACTCCCACACCATTCAAAGTGTGTTCATGGCAAATTGTATAGCTAAAAGTCTGTAGAGATTCTCAGTCATCCAGGTCATGGTTGTCCTGTCCCAAAGGTGCTTTCTCAGGAGGCAACTGCACTTTCTTATTTTTTCTTTATTACTTAAAAGAGAAAAAATATAAATTATTAATGAGGCAATTAATTAAACCTTTTCTTACTATAGCTGGTTCTACAGACTGGTTTCTTCTGCCTCATTCTTTTTGGAATTGCCTACAAAAATCCTTTCCTTTACATTCTTACTCCTCTTCTCATTTGACACAAATATAGAATCCATGACGAACACTTTGTAGACCAGAACACTTTCTCATGGGAAACAAATTTACAAAGATTCTTTTCCCTGCTTCATGCTTGCTTTGGTGAGAGCATTTGTATTCTGATCACATAGCTTTCCATTGTCTCCTGATGCTAAGAGTGACTTCAGCAAGTTTTCCCTCAGGACTTGATCTTTCAGTTTCTGCATTTCTTTCTTTCAAGTCTCATCTGTTCTGTACCTGCTCTAAGTCCCTCAGCTCCTGTTCTGTTCTATTCAATGTTCTCAGCTGATGAAATGTTCAGTCTTCGGACTCAGGAGTATAATTCACCTCTGACACACCTATTGCGTTCATGCCAGGGTCTATCAAGATACCAATGCCCATAAGATCTTAGATTTTGGAGAAACCATCCAATTGGCTAAATATTTTCAATCCTCTTACGTTGTGTTTCCAGGTGATTGCAAAACCCTTTAGCTAGGATAGTTTAATCACAAGACTGTATTTCGCATGACAATTGGTATTTGCATTCAACATTGTGAAGTATTCATCAGCTAAAGTGGGTTCTCGGCAAACTTGGAGGCATCTGAAAAGAAACAATTGAAAATATTCCAAGAGAATATTTAATGAATTCACCAATAAATGAGAGTTGGAAATTCCTCTTTCAGTGTTGAAGATACTTTATTTTCTCACAATACTAGCATGTAAGGCATCTTACCTTACCTGTAGAGTTGTTGGATATCTGATGCAACTGTATATGCCTTGACAAAAAGCAAAAAGATGTATTTGTAACTCTAGGTAGAATGTTTACTAAAAATGGGGATATGAATGGAGAAATCTTAAGATATGTAATATATTATGTGACTAGAAAGGTAGTCAATAGCATATAATCTGTTGTGAAGAAAGGATGTTTGTCAAAATCACTGAGTAGAAAAATGTTCTTCTGTTCCACTTATTATGTGGAAATGAGAATTGACAAAACAATATACAGTATATAATCTATTTGTTAAATAAATTGTTATTTTTTTTGTCCTATGGCCTACTTTTGTCTTTATGTCTTTATGCTAAAATTGGTTACGCTGTACAGTATGTAAGAAGGAAGTTATCTATCACAATGGTAACCCAGATCTGGGAATCCCTTCCTACAATATTTATCCTATTACTCCTCTTCCCTTTTTCTGAGAGATCTTCGATAGAGTTTTTTGCAGGCAGGTGGTTGTTCTTGAGGAGGGAGTAAGCATTTTTTTTCATCTGGCATCTAAATCACATACAATAAATGATTCTACTTTTCTCTTTTGCTAGGGGGACAGGTATCCAGCAATTCTTTGTGTGCTACTAGCACAAACTAACACCGTAGTAATAAAGGATTTTTATTTGGTCAAATGCAGCACAATAAGATTACTTATTATTGCGAGTAGACAGACAAAGAATGAAAGAGACAGAGGATGGAAGCAGAAATAAAACTGAGATAAAGGCAGTGTACAGATGTGATTGTATTGCATTTTCTTTGCCAATTTTGTCTTACTAGATACACTCCTGTCAGGGCTTTTCAGAATTGGCTTTAAATCTCAGGGAAAAATTTACTTTTGTTTCCAAGGGAGTGAAGCCACTATGTAGAGCAAGCCAAATCCCAGTTCCAATCCAGTTTCCTACTAATCAGCAGTAAAACTTTATTTAATTTCAGTTTATTCACCCCAGTATATTTGGTAATTAAATGTATGCAGTATTCAATGGAACTGAATGAAAGCTCTATGCTCACTTCAGTCAATTAGAGACTTATGAGATTTAGATCAATTATCAGAAAAAATAACTGCTTGACATAAATGGTTGGAGTAGCAGCTACGTTTTACTTTTTATGTCTTGTTGCATAACAGTATTTTCCCTGAGGTTTAGAATTAAATTGAACAAAAATAGTTTTCAGAGGCAGTTAAAGGTTTGCAAAGGTATATTGGGATACTTATCTATGAACAGATCTACTAATGATTAAACAGCCTAACTTTTCAGTTTATATGGCAAATTAGTTAACAAATGTTCTTGTCAGGTGGTATCAGACGTTTCTGAAAACATAAAGGTAGCCTTGCTCCAAACATTGTCATTCATGGAATTCCATATAAGTATATGGAGTTAGTAGGACATTGTTGTGAATTTAAGTAATAAAAGTTGTTAAAATCAATCAAATTATCCTCCTAATCAAGCATTGGAACTAAAGATTAGAATTCATTGTAAAATAATTTGTAAAATTATTTTTTAAAATGGTATTTCCTTGTTGGGATGATGAATAACAGTATACAATTTTTGTACCCGAACACTGTTCTGTTAATAATTGCTCACTGCTGATAAGCTTTAATTTTGCCCTTCTTTAGTTCACCTTATTTGATGGTATAGGTTTTTCCCCCTGCAGCATCAGTACAGCTTATAGAAAATAACTTTATTTTCTTTTGTGCTTTAGAAATATATGTTGTCCCCAAAATGGGCATTAGCTTGGTGTCAAAGCATAATTAACCACAGGATGTGATACAAAGAATACTTTTATTTTGGTACCAAGATAGAAGGACCTTGGCCA
>JAEANM010006629.1:5394-18442 GCA_017656035.1 Myanophis thanlyinensis | reverse complement strand
GCATTTAATTGCCAGTTGTCCTCAAACAATTCCTTTTAAGTTTTCATGCCATCATTGTGTCTGAATATTTCTACTGATCCTCCATCTGGGTGTTAGAAATCTCAAGCTTGCTATTTATTATATGCCTTCTTTAAATATAATTTACACAAATGTCATGTATATATACAAATGTCATGACTATATATAAAAAGAGAGAAGACCAATGAACTCTCCCTGTTTGCAGATGCCAAGACAGAGTCGTGGCACTTGATTGGCACAAATTGCTCGCCCTGCGCTAAAGCGCTTTGGAATTATCTTGCTGGTCTCTGTTTTTCTTGCCCTGCTTGGTGACAATCTGAATGCTTGCTTAAATGATCAGGAACCATTTGATGAAAAATGGAGGCAAAGATGAGCTGGGGGTATTTGAGAAGCCATTTGGCCAGGATGGTATAAGGATTCCTGACTTAGGGGCAGTAGGTTGGTCTAGAAGACCTCCAAGGTCCCTTCCAGCTCTATGATTCTAAGACAACCAGGAGTTAACACATCTAGACTTCTAAGCCTTTTGACTCTCAAGTTCTTTGGTGGTTTTGTAGAAAGGATAGGAAATACAGTGAACAAAGATGAAAACGAGAATGTGCAAGGTTAATGTTTTTTTTATTATTATATAATGAGTTTCTGGATGAAGAGAATAAATGTTCCAAGAGTTGGCACAGAAGAAAGGAGTAAGATAACAAGCAGGTGTTCTGGACAGGAGTGAGAAAAACAGCAGCAGCCTTGAGCAGCCTTTCGAGAAGAAGATCGGAGAAGGATATGAGGGAGATTTAGCATTCCTTCCCTTCTGGCCTTCGGTGCTTCCTTTAATGCTCTTCAGGACTTGGATTGTTTGGGGAAGCAGCACTTAGTACCGCCACCCTTAGCACAGCAGCCTTTGGACCCACAGCCTTTAGACCCACAACCCTTAGACCCACAACCCTTAGACTCACAGCCCTTAGACCCACAACCCTTAGACCCACAGTCCTTAGACTCACAGCCCTTAGACCCACAGTCCTTAGACTCACAGCCCTTAGACCCACAGCCCTTACAGCTGCAGGACTGTCCAGAACAGCTTTGGGAGCAGCTGGATTGTTGGCAGCAGCAGGGGGAACAGCCACAATCGGAGCAGCAAGGAGAGCAGGCGCATTGTGGGCAGCAGCAGGGAGAGCAGGCGCACTGTTGGCAGCAGCAGGGGGAGCAGCAGCAGCAAGGGCAACAGCCGCACTTGGGGCAGCAGCAGCAGCAGCAGCATGGGCAACAGCTGCACTTGGGACAGCAGCAGGTCTTGCAACATTGGGCACAACCACACTTGCAGCAGCAGGGAGAGCAGCCACATTTGGAGCACTTAGTCATGCTTACAAGGGAGAGCAGAGCAAAGAAAGATCTGAAAGGAATCAAAGGATATGCCATATCGATAAACCCGATTGATTTCAGGCATACTGTTTCTTGTCCATAGCTACAGTGGTACACCTCATATTTGTTACCTTGTAGGATGATTCTTCAGCTCTGGATTTTTCCAACCAGCTTCTCTGGAATCGAACACAGCTGCTTTTCTATTACTAGAGGTTTGCCTCTTATGGTTAATAAGGATTTTGAGAAATGCTCTTTTTTTAAAGTAACAGGATCTTCAGTTTAAGAAAGAGTTCTAAACCTCCTGATGCAGGCCATATTATTGTTGCCCTGACTTGAAGTGTACCACCTAAAGTCTGGAAATATGGATGTTAAGGGGATCCATATTCACTTGGAAAGAGTCTGCAGGTGAAATGAAGGACATCCTGCACAATTATTTTAGAAGTCCGTGGGTCTAATGAAATGAAAGATGTTCCGCGAGTTTACCTACTTGAGAATGAATCAGCAAAAAAACCCAACCAGATGTGATATCCAGAAATTTGAGTCTCCCCCCTCTATCTTAAAGAAAAGTGAAAGAACTTACCTTATTTACAAGCAAGAGAAGGTGTGAATATAGAATACAGGTGTGGATGAAGAAGTGTTTGATGGAGCTCTTTATATAGATGTGCTAATCTTTCTATGAGCAATGAGCACACCAAAAGTTGGGATTTTTATGATGTCTGAGTGTCATCTTCCTTGACATTATCACATTATTTTTGACTATGATCATTTCCTTGACTTATGAAAAAAGTGTATGATTAATGCAGATCCAAGTGTTACTTAAATGGTTGCTTTTAAGATGCACTACTTGGAAATAGCTAACGTATGGTTATGTTATCATGAAGCAATTAAGTATTTTAACCTGTGAAGGTCTCTTGATTTTCCATTTCACACTGCACCACTAATACTTACTTTCAAATGGAAGGATTTTTTTTTGATATGACTTTTTTTAACTTTTAAAAAAGAAAGAAACAGATATGTACAAATGCTGAACATGGAAAATAAAAAAAGAAAGCAAATTCACCCAGTTCTATACCCCATTGTGCTCCATCTGTTATCCTAAGATTCCACTTACCAATCTCAGGTCGCCAGTATTGTTCAAAACAGAGGAAGGGAATAATTTTTCTAGTATTTACCGTAGTTCCTGACCTGTTTTTTTGTCAGCCTAATTGTGACATAGGAAGCTTGAGGAACTTGTCATATTTTCCTCTAATCAACTGCAGAAAAGTGAGCAGGAATTTCGGGGAGAAGGAAATGGGTTATCTGTCAGGTACAAAGAATTGGGACCACACATTAAATGCCAGTTAAGATGACTTATTATTCATGCTTACACACAAGAATCTAGACAACTAATGGTCAACACTAAATTGGCATTAGATAAGAGTCAAAAAAATTCAAGAATTACACTTAAACCATTTGTAAGTGAGTAACAACTCTAGACTGATTACTTATTTGACTCTGCCCTCCAGGCTCTGCCTGCGCTTGTCTTACATTGTGAGCTGTTTGGGGCCTGAATTGGGGAAGTTAAACTGAAAGTTTTTGTCTGTTCCTTTTTGAAATTCTTAGTTCCATTATTGTTTATTTGTTAAATTGATAGATGCCCTGCTCACTTTGAGAGGGGACTTTGAGCAGTTTATCATTAAAAACATCACTATCAAAAGTATTAAATACAAAGGCAAGAAGCAAAAAAAAAAAGCAAAAAATGTTCAGGGCCAGATTATCCTCATTTAATCTGCCAAGCATGTCCAATGTTGTGTGCCCCCATTAAGATCCCAAGAGCTATACTAACTGGCAGAGCTTGTTTTAACCCTTTAACACCCTTCCAGAGGGACAAAAGAGGATAGACAGACTTCACTTCAAATGGGGAGATAGTCCATAGTGTGTGTGGGGAGGACATGGCAGACAAGATCTCTTTCCAGACCCCACCAGCTGAAATTCTTTGACTGACAAATCCAGGATTGTGTAAGAATGCTTAGAAGGTAATTTATTTGAGAGCATAAAGGACAGCACTCAAAGGTAGCTACAACTTGGGGTTTGGAGGCTGGTAATATAAGAAAATGGTCCTTTGGAAAGTGGGGTCTTGTCTCCTCAGTGTGACTGGTGCTCCTCAACAAAATATCCATCACATTGTGTCTGCATGTCCATCAAGAGCTTGCACCTGCCCAATGTCTGATTTTTTTCAACATAGACCACCCTGTCTTGAATGGTCATTGCAATATAGGTCTGCAGTAAATGATAAAATACAAGATTTCCTTTGGAATCTTAAGTTTCTACAACTATTTGAAGAACTCAAATTTGGCAGCACAATTTGAAAGACAAACTCCTTCAGAGAAGTATCAGCAGGATGCTAATACGGGGAAGGAAACGCTTTGACAAGCACTTTGAAGAGCTGAGCACATGAAGCTTGTCACAGAGAACTTTTCCATACTGTGATCTAGGATTATTTCTGCTTCATTCCCATCTGTGTTTTGTTTAAGAAATTCATCTTACATGTACAAAGAAGCATGTGCCATGCTGGCACAGTGCTTAGAATGCAGTACTGCAGGGCTAACTCTGCTGACTGCCAACAGTTTGATTCTGACCGGCTCAAGGTTGACTCAGCCTTCCATCCTTCCGAGGTGGGCAAAATGAGGACCCAGATTGTTGGGGGGCAATAGGCGGATGCTTAGAATGGGCTGTAAAGCACTGTGAAGCGGTATATAAGTCTAAATGCTATTGCTGTGTATAGTTTGCAATGAACAGCATAGTAGACATCACTGGGTGGGATAAAATAAATCCTATACAAGTAGCCCTTGACTTGTGGCCACAATTAGGATCGGAATTTTAGTTGCTAAGTCGGCTGATTGTTAAGAGACTTCTACCCAATATTATGGCCTAAGTAAATTGCTGCAGTTGTTAAGTGAATCAATGGGCGGTTAAGCAAATTTGTCTTCCCTCATTGGCTTTGCTTATCAGGAACCCACTGAGGAGGTCACAAATGGTGATCACATGAACCTGCAACCATTATAAATGCCTGTCAGTTGCCTAGAGCCCAAATTTTGATCAAGTGACTGTGGGAATGCTGCACCATTGTAAGTATGAAGAGTATGTCATTTTTTTCAGTGCCACTTTAACTTCGAACAGTCCCTAAGCAAATGGTTGTAAGGTAGCCACATAAGAAATTGTTTTGAATTCTGGAGGGCAAGTTGATATTTTCTTCTAATCTTACAGGAAGCTTGCCGGCATTTGATTTGGCCAGAACTATATCGAATGAACTGCTTTATGAGAAGGACTTTTACTACTAGCTGAAAGACTTCTTTAGTTGCTCAGATGACCCAAATGATCAGTACAATGCATTAGAAGAAGTCTGAAGGAATGGATTGAAGGCAGTTCAGATTATAAATCCCAGAGGTCTTTTAAGGGACCGATGTTTTGCTGCTTGCTCATCCTTTCTGGATAATTGGAAGGAAGTCAGGGTACAAATCGAATAGAGCACCAACAGAGACATGAGAACAAGAATGTGCATAGTACTTTTTTTATTGCATTGTGGATATCTCCATAAGGGGGAAAGAAAGCAAACAGAAAAGAATAACAGAATAACAAAGTTGGAAGGGTCCTTGGAGGTCTTCTAGTAAAACTTTCTTCTCAAGTAGGAGGCCCTGTATCATTTCAGACAAATGGTTCTGGACTTGATCAAGGAATGGTTTAGATGACAACAGAGTATCAGGCAGGATTCTCAGAAACAGAGCAAGCTGGAGCCTTGAAGAAGAAATCAGAAGTGGGTGACCGAGGCAGTGGGCATTTGATCCCTGTCTTTCTTCCTCTGAGTTCTTTCCTTAATGCTGTTCAGCACTTGCCCTGCTTGGGACAGCCACAGCCACAGCCACAGCCACCCTTGCAGCCACATCCACATCCGCAGCCACCCTTGCAGCCACATCCGCAGCCACCCTTGCAGCCACATCCGCAGCCACCCTTGCAGCCACATCCGCATCCGCCCTTGCAGCCACATCCGCAGCCACCCTTGCAGCCACAGTCACAACCACCCTTGCAGCAGCAACCACAGCCGCAACCACAGCCGCAACCACAGCTGCAGCCACAGCCTTTTCCGCAACAGCTTTGGCAACAGGACTGTTGGCAGCAGCAGGGGGTGCAGCAGGGGGCACAGCAGCTCTGCTGGCAGCAGCAGGGAGAACAACCACACTTGGAGCAGCAAGTCATGTTGGCAGTGGAGGGTGGAGCAGAGAAAGACCTGGAAGGAATCAAGCAACACTACATTAACCAACCGGTTATTGCATGTGTCTAGGTGGAGTCCCAGCAGTTCAACAAATCTAAGATGAAGGGGTCCTTGGCTCTCTCCGAGCTTGGTGGTTTTCTTGCAGACACTTCATTACCCAAACTAGGTAATGTCATCAGTGCACAACTGTATCAAGGACCTCTCATTTCAATCCTGAGCTACGGATCTAAGATTGTGCAACTCCTCTGTTATTACTTTGTTCGACAAGGTCAGTTTATGCTAGGCAAATCCAGGGATGTCCTTTAGACATTGTTCAGAATGCAATTTGGATCCAAGGAAAATCCACAGTCACCTGGAATGATTCTGTAGATCAAGAGTAGGCTACTTTGCACATCTGGAACTCTTTGCCCGCTAAAATATTCACTTCTTTTTTTATGGAACTCAAAGAACACCACTTAGATAAGATTTTGGTCAACTCACGAAGATTTCCTGACCTGCTCCCTTATTTATTTAAATCAGCATGAACCACGGAGGCTGTTCTCTCTATAGAGAAGACCTCCAGAGCTTGATATTTTCCTCATCTTTAAGAATATTGAAGGAACTTACCTTATTTAAAAGGAAGGAATGGTGTGGATGTGAATCCCAGTGTGACTGGCCAAGAGTTCAGTGTGTCTTTTTATATAGTCTACACAACCTTTCATGAGCAATGTGCAGACTAAAGAATGATGGGAATGTTATGATGGCTCAGCATCAGCTTCCATGAAATTACCACATGGCGTTTTATTCCTTGACTATTCATTTCCTTTGTTAAGGAAAAAGGTATATGATTAAGGGAGATCTAAAGGATCTCTTAAATGATCTCTTTTAAAATGAATTATGTGGATGAATGGCTAATGAGTGAGTTTCTTACTACCATGACATAGTTTAGGACTTGTTGTTCCCCATTTGACTTAGCGCCGTTGGTATTTGTTTTCAAATGAGAATTTTTTTCCCCCCTGGTTGATGTTTTCAGCTTATACAAAAGAAAAAAAGATGTACAAAAATGGAACATGGATAAATTAAAAATAGAACAAATTCATCCAGCTCTGCAGTATACTATATTTTGTAGAAGAAGAGCAGACAAAACTGGGGGTGGCGGAGTTAAACATGTCATCAGTTTGGAGTCATTACATTCCCAGAAACAGTCTAAGCACAACCCCTTGTATTCTGTTGACCTTTATCTGGTGCCAATTCAGCCAACTTTAGTTGACTAGGTTCTTGTGTACAGGTTGGAGCAATAAGCCTTTCTGAATTACAACTTAATATATGGTCCTGATCCTTTACACATTCATCTATCTGCAATTGTTCAGCCCCAAACTCTCATCTGCCACCAGGATTCTCAAGTAGAAAGTCAGAGTTTTTAGTCTTTTTTCTTCTTTAACATTTAATTCCTGATTTGTTTCTTTTAACTAAGTACGTAACACAAAGGAGGAATGTTCGAGAGACTTTTTGTCACTGGGGGGGACAAGTGTGAATTTAGTAAGAAATTGGTGGAATGGGAAACAGAGTGGTACATTTCTTGGGCAGTGAAATTGGAGAACATTAAGCTGAAATACAATCTCCATTCTGGCCTTCTAAATCCCAAGAATGCATGATTTTATTTGTACTACTAGTGTCTGAAGAAGAAAAAGACCACTGAGTTATTTTGTGGGGCAGAATATTAAGGTTCTCTATAAAGCCAAAATCTCACCTTCAGTTTAAAGCAAAGAAAACCTAGGAACTATTTCAATGAATAGCTGATGTATGGACTTTTTTATTCCATGAAAAACTTAAAACATTTTAGGATCAGAAAATGTAATTATTCTGTAGTTGAGTTAAATTTGTTTCGCAATGTCCCAACCATTTTTAGTTAGATTTTTTAAAAAATATTTTAATAAATAAAATAAACACTGGCTGAGATGTAAAGATAATTGCATTTTTTTAAAATTGTATGATCTACCTGATCTGTCATTTCTGTCTCAATTACAAGCCAGAATTAACTTTTTAAATGCCTTTTAGTCATCACTTCTTTCTTACTTAGACAACTCATTAGTAAGGTATCATGAGCTTCCTTGAGAAGTGTGATGAACAATAATATAATTTGATTGCGTTTGGGAGAAAGTGGATAAAAAAACCTCAAGTACAAAAAAAAGGCGTGACCATTTTCTGGTCATAAGCTATGGTGCTTAAATGCGACAAACAAAAGAGTATGTTAAATCAATGTCCACCAACTTATGTACTATTTAAGTAATTTTTTGATTGCTTCTTGGACTCATGACAAATTATAGTGTTGTTAATTAAGCTAGATTTAATAACAGACCAGTGAAATTCATGCTGTTTATTAACAAATGCCAAACAGAATCGAGAACATGGTGGCTCAGAAAGTAGAAATGTACATTATGGTTGATGGAGAATTGGTCATTCTTCTTTGTTGCCTCACTTGCTTGGGTAAGACACATGGCAGTCCCTATTAGAGAGGAATTAGTGAGCATTTGGTACAATAGAACATCATTGTTGTAAAATCCTTAATAAATAAACCAGGATGAATCTGAATTTTAGAAGATTCAACCGTGGAAGAGAGAACTTTTAGCAAATTTGTCCATGCAGGAGAAGACTATGAATGCTTATCTCTTAAAAAGTGTCAGGCACACAAAGAATCTGCATCACACGTGAAGTTCCATTTAAGCTGATTTATTGCCTTTATACAAGAATCTAGTCAACCAACAGTACTAAATTGGCATTAGATAAGGGTTAACAGAATTCAAGAGGGGTTGGTTGGAGATCACATATGAGAACATAACGACTCCAAGCTAATTGCTCTCTTGACACCATCCCCAAGTTCTACCTGTCCTCCAACAGAATGTGGTCTTTCCTTTATATTCAAGGAAAATGACCTCTTTAAAAGTTTTTGATAGGTTTTTAATTTCCAGTGGCAAGAAGACATAACACGGTCTTCTTCAAGTGTGCTGAGACTGTTGGATTTGGCTATCATGTCTGCCGGGGAAGCAGATATCAAATCAATAAGACGACAGATCAAGTGTTGGGGTACAAATCCTGATCAGTTGTATGTGTGTTGTTCAGTTGTCGGTTCTTATGGATTGGAATTTGATTTTTTTTTAAATTTACCTCTTCTCCCTCTGATCTCCTTGTACCTTGTATTAAAGGAACAATTGCGTGACAAACAACTGACCATAGAAAATACCTTAAATAAATTAACTTTAGTGACAATGCAAGCAAAGTATAAATCCAGGAGGCATCAGTGAAATGCCAAGATGATGAAAAGCCCCCCCCCCGCCCCCCGGATTTTCTTCCCTGCATGCCACTTAGTCAAGTCCAGCTTTTTATGACCTATAGTTATACATCGTGATTCAAATTAATTATACTTTAGTTCTCTCATGCCCTATATTATAGGTCTTACCTGTCTATATTTTTGATTACGAATTGAATATATGAAAGAATGATAGTTCCTTCTAATGTGGGCTGGCGGTAGATTGTTCATCTGTCTCTTGACTGCAGCTCAGTTGCTCTGACTTTGCAATTTCTCTCTAGCTAGAAAATACAAGTGTAGTATTCTGAATGTTGAATCCTAGAAATTTTTGAGAACACTAAAATATGGGCTTAAGTTCTCTTACGGTGGGAAAGAGAAAGTCTGAGGAACAAATCAGAACATGGGAACTCAATTTCAGAATTTTATTTTAAAGCGGTAGACTGAAATATTGAAATCTGATATTGAAATACACACACACACACACACAAAGCTTATGAAGGATCCAAAGAACTGTACCTTGGCAAGAGAAGCCAGTTAGAGAAAGCCAGTCCCCAGAACTATAATTCCCTGGAGAAATGAATAATAAAATCAGTGTTGTAAAGTAAAAGATTAACAGTAACAAAATTCAACCGAAACTTGATGTAAAAATGATAAAATCAGCTCGTCTGTCTTTGAATGACTAAAGTCATTTCTAGACTCTGTACAGAGGGAAGATAAGTGAGATGTGTAATTAACAAGAGAAGGCAAAGAAAGTGACAATCTTTTAATTGGATGTGATGAATTCAGGTGATAAATCAGAGAATGCTTTGAAAGCCAAATTGTTAAGTCACTCTTCTATTAACAGCTGTCAGCCTGGCGTTCTCCAGAGGTATCTCATAGCTTTGTGCTAGCCTTGCTTCATTTGAGGATAACACAGTTGGAAAGGGATACAGTAATGGAGAGTAGAAGCAGCTTTGTGGAGGAGTATAAGGTGTGGAAAAAGTATCCTTAGACTTTAGCATTTACTGGTCACTTCCTTGTCCCAAAAGGAATTACAAAGAGCCAGCCTCTCCTCCAGCTCTTGGCGATTCTGCAGTCCAGGTCTCTCCACATCTTCCAATCTTGCACTACTTCTTTGAATTGTTCTGTGTTCCAGCTGTGACGGTGTCCACCCATCAGTATTCTTGGCAGCCTGGTTTTCCTTTTACCGCTGTGAGGTTTTGCCGACATAAATATCTACCACAAAATAACTAGGGGGTATTATGTGGTTGTTCTGAAACTGTTTGTTTTAAAAAACAAACAGGATCCAGGTGTAATTTAATTAACATTTTTATCACCATCAAGCTATCAATAATTTGGTTGTACCTTTGGTTTGGGTTAATGTAACTAAATGATTAAAGCCTTAACTGAGTATAATGTTCAGAAATAATTCATTATTTAGGTGTTACATATCTAAGACAGTTCATTTCTCCAATTTTAAACAGCTGGTTGAAAAAGTACGACTGGATGAACGTTACTATTGACATGGATTCAATGAGTGGATACTAAGTCTTGCAAGGAGAGAGTGGCTTATTTGGTGTGGTAGCACTTTTCAAAGTTCCAGTAGTAGTATCTCAAAGAAGAAATTGAGACATGTTCTCTAGCACCTCACTGTACTACATATGGAATACTAATTACCTTTGATTTAAGATTCAGGTTGAAAGTTGGATGTGATTTTCCTAACAGAATCATCCTTGAGAAAAGTTTAATTTGGATTCTGGCACTTGGAAAAGGGTGGGATTTGAAGACCTTAATTGCCTATTCCAGGTTTATGAGTTTGGAATTGTAATATGACAGCACAATCACTACAAATTCACTAGTCATATGTTTGAGGTTTTTTGTGGAGAAGAATATGTGAATATGGTACCAGTGCTGAAGTCCGAAGTAAGTAAGATAGGAGCTTCTCAGCTATTATAATCTGTAAAACATAATCTGGTCAGTGGTGGTTTGTTTCTAATCAAAATAAATATGTAGAGAAGCTCCACATCTCCAGGCCACTCGTCATCTTGGTTTTTAACTTTTCTATTTAATTATCCTAACTTTGTCTTGCAATACTTTTTTTAAAACTTTATTATCATATTGTCAGCCCCCCAAGAATCATTGTACCAGTGAGATGGATAGCATAAAAATTAATAATGAAATGATATAAATAGTAATTGAACTGAGAGGTCCTTGGTGCTTTCTGAGCATGGTTGTTTTCTTGGAAATGTTTAATACTCAAACTAGATAACATCATCAGTATTAGCTTAGTGTAATTGAAGTATTGAGCCATTGTGGCTTGTCCAGGAAACTGGTGAGAGCAACATATATGTGAGATGTGTGAATGCAGCTTGTGTCTCAAAATAGATCATTGAAAAATCATGCCCAACATTTTCAGAAGTGCAAAGAAGACTAGGAAGATTCAATCAACAAAATATTCCACCCACCTTCTATCCAAAGGAAATAAACCAACCATACTTGTCACTTGCATGATTTCAGAATTTAATTATAGTTGTTACAGTAAAATTTGAAGATGCAACAGAATCCAAATACCAAGAAGAAAAAAAATGAAAAGCCTCTTTTTTCTACAGAATAGGCTAAAACTGATTTTGTTACTTATTTTCAAAACTGTTTACATTAAAGACTCCTCCATTATACATAGGAAGTAGGTACAACTCTTAGGCATTTCACTAGGCAGGTGGGCCCAGGGTTATAATCAGTAGGTTTTCTTTAAAATTGTTGATCATGAAATTGGTATTTTCAGGTGCTGAGATGACAGATGACAATTAGGTTTATCTTCTAGTGGTTAGGCTGGCAGTTCTTGGATAATTGGTTATCATTTGGGTGAGCAGCAGGTGGAACCATAGTAGCAACGGGGACAGCGGCAACGGCGGCAGGGATAGCAAGGTTGGATCTGTTGACAGCAGCCACATCTTGGGCAGCAAGACTGGGGGCAGCAGCAGGGACAGCAGCCACACCTGGAGCACCGGGACTGGGAACAGCGGCATGGGAAGCATCCACATTTGGAACAGCGGCGAGATTGAGACCAACAACGGCATGGGGAGCATCCACACCTAGAGCAGCGGGACTGAGGACAACAGCATGGGGAGCATCCACAACGGGAGCAGCGGGATTGAGGACAACAGCACGGGGAGCATCCACACCTGGAACAACGGGACTGAGGACAACAGCAGGGGGAGCATCCACACCGGGAGCAGCGGGTCGGAGAACAACAACATGGGGAACATCCACACCTAGAGCAGCGGGATTGAGGACAACGGCAGGGACAGTATCCACACCGGGAGCAGGGGGATTGAGGACAACGGCAGGGAGAGTATCCACACCGGGAGCAGCGGGACTGAGGACAACAGCAGGGCGAGCATCCACACCGGGAGCAGCGGGTCGGAGAACAACAACATGGGGAACATCCACACCTAGAGCAGGGGGACTGAGGACAACAGCAGGGCGAGCATCCACACCGGGAGCAGCGGGACTGAGGACAACAGCAGGGGGAACATCCACACCTAGAGCAGGGGGATTGAGGACAACGGCAGGGAGAGTATCCACACCGGGAGCAGCGGGACTGAGGACAACAGCAGGGCGAGCATCCACACCTGGAACAACGGGACTGAGGACAACAACATGGGGAACATCCACACCTAGAGCAGCGGGATTGAGGGCAGCAGCAGGGGATGCATCCACACTTGGAGCAGCGGGACTGAGGACAGCAACATGGATTATATCCACATTTAGCACATGGGGACTGGGAACAGGTGCAGGGGGAACAACCACATTTGGAGCAGCGGGATTGAGGACAGCAACATGGGTTACATCCACATTTAGCGCAGGGGGACTGGGAGCAGGTGCAGGGGGAACATCCACACTTGGAGCAGCGGGATTGAGGACAGCAGCAGGGAATAGATCCACACTTGGAGCAGCGGGATTGAGGACAGCAACATGGGTTACATCCACATTTAGCGCAGGGGGACTGGGAGCAGGTGCAGGGGGAACATCCACACTTGGAGCAGCGGGATTGAGGACAGCAGCAGGGAATAGATCCACACTTGGAGCAGCGGGATTGAGGACAGCAACATGGGTTACATCCACATTTAGCGCAGGGGGACTGGGAGCAGGTGCAGGGGGAACATCCA
>JAEANM010006628.1:0-18443 GCA_017656035.1 Myanophis thanlyinensis | reverse complement strand
TTTTTTTTCTACTAAGTTTTTTAAAGAAATGGAACAACTGTGGGGGTTCAGACAGTCATAAATAAGAAAAAAAAATTTCCACATGCCTAAGGGCCACCCTAGCTTACATGCAACTGGTCCTTTGAGGGCAACCATAATGCTGATGTGGCCTTCAATAAAATTGAGTTTGACATCCCTGCTCTACAAGCAAAGATCCCCTTCATTGAGAGGAGAATATTTGCAGCTCAGGGTATATATATATAAAGGGTCCCTGAAGCTTTCTGAGCTTGATTGTTTTCTTGCAGATATTTTATTACCCAACTAGAAAACATCATCTCTGAACAGAAAGCAAAATCCACTCCCTTCTAACACTGATTATGTTGCCTAGTTTGTTAATGAAACATCTCCAAGAAAACAACCAAGCTCAGAGAGCACCAAAGACCCCTTAACCCCCACATTTCTCCCACCTGAAAACCAGAGATGGTTGGAAATAGTGATGGTTGGAAACTTTTGCCTGGGTAAGGACCCGCAAAACATGAGCTTAATTCACCCTCCTCCACAAGAACTGATGTGATGGAAACAAACTGCACAACACAAGTGTATTTGTGTTAAGTTTTATAAACAGGAACAGTTATAAAATAATAACAAACATTTCATAGGAAACAATCACACTAACAAAAAGATTTCTTGAACAGGATTTTAATCTATGAACACAGAGTGAATTTGGATTAAAAAAAAATCAGGATTTGAAAATCAGGTGTGTTAGCTTACCCAGGTAAGAGTTCAAGGGTTAGTACTCTTATTTTTGTTAAATCCTTATGTACATATTCGTAAAAGCACCATTGTCAAGTTAAATTCGGAATCATTCCGAAACATGTATGGCTCTATACATGCTAGAAAAGGCACTCCAAATAATAACAACAGTTTTATTTGGCATTCAGTCCTTTGGGGGTTACAAGGATGGAGGAAGTGCAATCATTTTCTTGCTACATCCCAGTTGATTTATATTCATCCTCACCAACTTAGTAAAGGTGAACATCTCATGTGAAGGTAGCCTGTTCTACAAATATAAGCTCCGCCCGTAAATGTTATAACCCTGCTGGTCAGACTTTACCACAACAGAGATTAAGAAACCTGTGGCTCTCAAGATGATGGACCACAACAACCCTAAAGTTTTTGGTGGTGATTTAGGTCAAAATCCAATATCTAAAGGACTACAGAAGACCATTCTCTCCGTAGACACGATTGTGCCATCCCCTCTTCCAGTCAGTAAGGTAGATATTATGGCATGTTCACCTCTGTGTAGAGGGAATATGGAAAGACTGGGCTAGTAAGAACGTTGCTACTCTTCCTTTTGGCTATAGAGTCAGCAATCTTCAAGAGGTGATTTCTGGCATATGATCTTGTACAATAATGAGAGTGACCCAAATAGTTTCAGTCATATAACCTTAAGGTCAAATAGGTTTCAGTGAGAAAGCTGACATCTTGTGAATACTTTTTTTTAAATGCAATATTACACTTTGAAATTGCTGGGGACCTTTATAGACTATTCTGGGCACCACAGGTGATCATAATTATGGCAAGGGTGAATGTCCGACTATGGCTTTGAAGGGTCCAGCTTGGATCTTAGATCAAGGAGAGGACAGAAGAGCAGCTTTCCCTTCTTGATACAAGCAACCTTAATTGCCCTTAGAGAAAGGATAAACTAAATACAATAAATCTCTCGTATGGCACATGTACAAAAAATGGCAACATCTTGAAGGAGAAGCACCGCAAATCAGAGCATGGGTGCCATGCGCTTCTATTGCAACAAACCATCGTAAGCTACCACGTAGCTGTATTTCACCCCTGAGTTAAGTTTCTACAAAGGGCAGTTTATCGAGGCCAAAAGATGCTTGCTTCCGATTTGCTGCAAAGTAGAGCAAATTGCATTCTCAATCAAGGATCCAACTATGGCTTAGCACTGAGACAGAGACAAAAATCAGCTTCAGAAATGGAGAGAGTCATCCCAGACAGTAATCCATTTATTCTGGCAAAATTTGGAGGTAGCTGTCAAGATCTTCTAAAGAAAAACTGCCTTCATTGATAAAGTGGAAATAACACTGTTGTGTGTTCCTTCAATCTTTTCTCTCCTCCTCCTCCTCCTCCTCCTTTAAGTCACCCGTGGCCCTTCCCAAAGAGAAGAAAGGAGACAGACCCATCTGGTTTGAACACTTGAAAAGCAATCTTTAAAAAATATAGCGGGCTACCCAGAGATGTCTGCAGACAGGAGAGAACATACTCAGAGAACCCTGGGCCGGCTTGTGCTCTGGCTCTGCTAAAAGCAGAAGGGGAAGAAGACAACACAGCAACATCACAAACACACACATCCTTCAGAGGCAACCTTGTGGGGTGGTGAGGGGGATGGTAGAGCCCGAGTCATAATCCAGATCCACCGTGGTATGAGCGCTTGTGCTGAGATTGCTCAAGGAGGTGCCGGTTCCCAAGTGCTGACGGTCCCGCAGACTCTGGATGTAACTCTTTGGGGAGCAAGTGGAAAATGAGAGATTATGTTAGTTCAGGAAACAGGAAATGTGCATTATCTTCAATAAGTGGGTACCAGCAGGGGTGTATTGGGGTATCACATTAGGAACTGGCTCACATTTTTAAAAAGCACCTCTATTGTGGCCCTTCAGCCACCGGCCCCTCCAGCAGCCAAATCAGAGGAGGAGGAGGTGTGGGAGTCAAGGTCAGCAGGAGGCAACCTGAGAACTCTGAGGGGGAAGAGGGAATGGAGCTGGCCGAGAGAGAGAGAGAGAGAGAGAGAGAGATGGAGCCTGGGCCATCCATCAGTCCTCAGATGGAAAGTCAACAGCCCCCAGATCTGGAGGTGGTTGATGAAGAAGAGGAGGAACAGCTGGGTCCAGTGCCTGACGTGCGGCTGCATAGAAGGTAGAGAAGAGGAGAGCAGTGGACATCTATAGAAGGTAGAGAAGAGGAGAGCAGTGGACATCTATGGGCTAGTCCTTGGGATGGAAGAGTTACCGCTGCTAGCGAAGCCCCACCCTAGTTCTGGGGATAAAAGGCAGGGGGCGGCGATGAATAGATGTGGCAGACCTCTATTCATCTTCTGGCCGGACTTGTTAGCCTGCATTGGAAAAGAAACTTTTTGCCAGGGTTACCGGCACTCCTAATAAAGGCATCTTTTGAGTTCACTTCAGAGGGTTTGTTTGGGAAATTGGGTCAGAACAGAACAACCTCACTCTACCCACTTCTGACGTGAGGAAGGGCCTCCAAAGGCAGAACAATAGGATGGACAATGTGATTACAGGTAGTCTTTAACTTACGACCACAATCGAGCCCAACATTTCTGTTGCTAAGTGAGTTTTGCCCCATTTTCTTGCCACAGTTGGGAATCACTGCTGTTAAGTTAGTAACATAATTATTAAGTGAATTTGGCTTCCCCATTGACTTTCCTTGTTGCAAAAGAGGATCATGACGGCTCCGGGATATTGCATTTTATAGGGCGTGTCACATTTTTCAACTTTCAATTTCCAAACATTAGGGGTGCTTAAAAGTTGTGACATGCCTTGTGGATTGTAATGATATTTTGGTTGCTTTAATGTAATTTAAATTGCTTTAATGTAATTTACATGTGATTACTTTTTACCATTTTCTTTCTTTCATTACTGCAACAGTCATAATATGAACCAGTTGCCAAGCCTAGTGATCATGTGATCATGGGGATGCTGCAACAATTGTGACTTTTTTCAGTGCTGCTGTTGTGGCCTAGCTGTTGGTGGAATCTGACAGCGATGAACACTATGGGGCTGCCCTGGAGGCTGAGGAAGATTCTGGGGGGTGTTCAGAGTCAGAGCAGGGACTAGAGAGGCCTGTTGGCCACCAGGTGACGTCTGAGTCAGGGAGCAGTGAGGAAGAAGAGGGAGGCTGTTCCTTACGTGCATATGCATAGGGCTGCGAGGAGGAGAGATCAGCTTCAGAAAAAGGGTCACAGAAGAAAATAGGATACAGGTGGCTAATGATTGGCCCCTCCCAGAGAGCTTATAGGTGAGGCAATGAGAGGGGAATTTTGCATGAAACAACAGTTTATTCACTTAGCTGTGTGGAAGGCTTTCGGACAATCTGTAAGTTGCTATCAAACTTTGGTTTTAATTAAGATAGCATTTTGGGCTCTCAGCCAGAGGCACTGCTTATCTCCGCATTAGTTGTGGCATGCAGCCAGGTATGCCTTCACGTGTTTGAAGACTTGAACCAGAAAAGCTGCTGTAACTTCAGTCACTAAACAAATGGTTGTAAGTTGAGGACTATCTTTATTTTAATTATTATTTATTAGATTTTTATCCTGCCATTGTTAATTTATAAGTATTCAAGGTGACAAACATTGTACATAATACTCCTTCCTCTTCCTATTTTCTCCACAGCAACAACCCTGTGAGGGAATCTGGGCTGAGACTGGACCAAGGACATTCCTGTTGGCTTTTTGTTCTTAAAATGCTATTCATTTATTTGTTTGTCTGTTTATTAAACTTATATTGTTGCAACAAGAGCCAGTTTGGTGTAGTTTAAGATGCTGGCCTTCCAAATGACTCCGAGTTCTAGTCATGCAGCCCAAACTACCTCTCAGGGTTGTTGTTGTGGGAAAAATAGGAGGAAGGAGTATTGTGTGTGTTTGCCATCTTGAGTTACTTATAAAGTAATAAAGATGACTTAAACATCTAAAAAATGAAATAAATAAAATAGCACTATATATGTGCCTGCATTTTCAGCAAGGGCACCTCTTTCCCACAAACTTTACATACAGAACAGAGCTATGAAAACATAACTATGAAGTCCAGTACCTCCTGAGTACAAAATACATAAGTCAGAATTTCTTCTTGCTACACATTGCCAACTATGTGGCGGTCACCATCAATCTCAGACTGATCTAAACTGAGATTAGACACTGAGTGGCGGAATATGCTTCTAATGCTGGCTGGTCTGGCCTAGCACTAATTAGTTGGGGGGTTTAAATTGGTTTTAAATTTTTAACATTTTAAATTTTAAATTTTTTAAATTTTAAATTAGGTTTAAATCTTAATTTTGATATCAGCCACCCAATTTAATTTAATTTAATTTTTAATTTGTTTTTAAATTGTTGTCTATTGCTGTGTTTTTAGATGGCTATATACCGCCTCGAGTCCCTTGGGAGAGAGGCGGTATAAAAGTTTAAATAATAAATAAATAATAAATAATGCGACTATATCACAAACCAATTGCCTGTTTATTTCAAAATTTGGCAGGCCGGTTCCTCATTAGCCTAGGTGGCTCACATCTCCCAAAACATACGAATGAGAGACAAAGATTTTGCAGTTTTAAGCAGACAAAGCCTTTTCTAACGCTTAAAGTTCCACTGTGAATCAAATATTACTACATTGCACTGGTGATATATTTCCAATCAAGCAAGGAGAGAATTTAATCAGCCTATCCAGAAGATCCTCTGGGCCTAAAAAGGAACCCTTTGGTGCTCTCAAATGGCAATTTTCCCAGAATGAAGAGAACTGAGAACCTCCCATTCATAGGCCCTTGGGTCAAAGAAGAAATGTTTTCCTCCTACGAAACTCTTAATGGAAATAGCTATCTTGCACATTAACCCTCTTGACTGACAAATTATTCAAGAGCTGATTTGCTGCTCTTCCAATCAGGAATATTTCCCAAGGGCCTTAACGTTAATACTTGAAAGCCAACTTCCATGTCTTATGACAGCAGCATAAAATTAAGGAAAATACAGAACGATTTTGATACATTTTATGCTGCTATAATAAAACATGGATGCAAGACAGTTACCAATTAAATCAGCTTCTGCATAAAGCTAAGACGTGTGTGTATATGCATGCATGCAAGCATATATGTATATGAGTAAGTGTATATATGGAGGGCAAATTGCAGTACGGATAGAAAAAAAACAAAATAAAAATCTGGGCAAGAAAGTAGATCTTCTGGGACTGCAAAGGCAATGAAGGAGGAGCCAAGCAAGTCTTCATAGGAAAGGAATTCTCAAACAGGCACAAAAGTTAATCACTGTTATAATTTTTGGCACCCCAAAGCCATTCCGGAGAAAGCTTGGGAGGCTCCATTGGCTGAGATGGTGGGATTGACTTCCTAGAAGCTCAGGGATGAAGGGGCCGAGCAGCCACTGATCGCAGCTACTCACTGGTGCGAGGACGTCTCCGGCACAGCGTTTGATGGCACCAGCCTTGTGCCGGTAGGAGCCTTCCTGTGGAGCATGGCACTGCCTCTTTTTGGCTTCCCGCTGTCGAATCCGTAACAGTTGCAGTTGCTTCTGCCGCCGATTCAGGACCACTGGGCCACAGAAAAGAGACATGAGATTGGATGATGGAGAGTTAGCTTAAAATCCCACATGGAACCAGCCTAGCCCAGCCCCATTCTGGGAGAAAAAGGTAGATTGAAAGAAAAGCTTTGATTCAGAGACTATGGTCTCGGTCTTAAAAGTTCTGGAGTGGGGCACAGGAAAGTTGCGACACTGGGAGTTTGTCTTGTCTCCTACTCTCCTCCATCTCCTTCAAGATCAGAAAGGCTAAAAAAAAAATTGCCTGTTGTTCTTATGCTACATAATGCCATATACATTCTTAAGATTTTAAAAATCTCAGCTTCCTTATAGATCAGGAGAAAAGGCAGAAGCAATTTCTTCCCACCCACCTCCAATTAGCTACATATTAATTTCAACTTTCTCCCCCCACAGTACTGCAACGTTAACCTCAAAATCTTTACAGAATCTTCCTTTATGCGTGCATTTACAGATCATCTTCGACTTACGACAACTGAGCTCAAAGTTTCTATTGTTAAGCAAGAGTTGTTAAGTGAGTTTTGGCCCATTTTACCACCTTTCATGCCACAGTTAAGTGAATCATTGCAGTTGTTAAGTGAATTGCGGACATTAAGTGAATCTGGCTTCAAATGGATTACAAATGATGATTCCCATGACCCTGGGACACTGCAACTCTCCTAAATACGGTACATGCCAGTTGCCAAGCATGAATATTGATCACCTGGCCCTGGGGATACTGCAACAGTCATAAGCATGAAAAATGATCATAAGTCTTTTTTTACACTGCCTTTATAACGTTGAATGGTCACTAAGTGAAAGATTGTAATTCGAGTAGTATCTGTACTAATTTCACTTTTGTTATATCACGGGCAAGGGCCGGATAACAAATTACGAGCACATTATAGCCTATCATGTTTGCATAGTGTGACCGAGGAGCCGCATGTACTGTAGCTATGTATGATAAACCATCAATATACTGTTTGTATATGTAAAATAATATATACATACATACCTATCTAAAGGCAGTCCTCGACTTACAACAGTTCATTCAGTGACCGTTCAGAGTTACAACGGCACTAAAAGAAGTGACTTGTGACCGTTTTTCACACTTACGACCACTGCAGCATTCCCACGGTCACGTGAACTAAAATTCAGACGCTTGGCAACTGACTCCTATTTATGATGCCTGGAGTCTCCTGCAGTCATGTGATCCCCT
Organism: Myanophis thanlyinensis; assembly: GCA_017656035.1. NCBI lineage: Eukaryota > Metazoa > Chordata > Lepidosauria > Squamata > Homalopsidae > Myanophis > Myanophis thanlyinensis. The sequence goes on along the minus strand of JAEANM010006628.1, from coordinate 10,923 downwards.
TTTGTGACCTCCTGACAAACAAAGTCAACGGGGTAGTCAGATTCACTTAACAACCGTGTTACTAATTTAACAGCCGCAGTGATTCACTTAACAATGGTGGCAAGGAAGCTTGTAAAACGGGGCAAAACTCACTTAACCAATGTTTCACTTAGAAATTTGGGTGTCAATTGTGGTTGTAAGTCAAGGACTACCTGTTTAGACGGAGGGGGTCTATTCAGGGGCAGAAGAGGGAAAGGATACCAAGCAAAAAACGAGATGCTCGGACTGGGACTCCCTAAGCGCTCCGTATTCCCCTGGGCCTGCTCCTTCAGTCAGATGCGAGATTTCCACTCACCGTCGGTGTGGGAGAAGCCTTCAGCGGTCACTTTCCACTGCAGCAGGATGCCCATCAAGGCAAGGGCAGGCCACGTAGCCAGCACTGCCCAGCCGCACCAACAGAGCAGGGAGGAAGGGGCCAGACGCAGGCGGTCATAGACGTGGTGGCCCAAAGCCAGGTTCTCCACCGCGTAGTCCAAGCAGAGAGTCAGGACTGCAGCCCCAAACACTGCTGTGGAGATCACCGTGAGGACCTTCTGCCAGCGCAGTGCCAAGACAGCACCTAAGAGGGACAAACCCAACAGGGCCCCGGCAGGGACCCACCCGTTGGGCAGTTTGTAGAAAGGCTCGGTGGCTACCAGCCCAGCGGTGGCCACCAGCAAGCCAAGCAGAAGCCCTGTCAGAAACAACCCCACGGAGTGCACCAGCATAGTAACCAAGCCACACAGGACACCGATGCCCAGGGCGATGCCAGCGCTGACCTCCAAGCTGAGCTGGGTGTCCAAGATACGCTCCTTATAGCAAAGCAGAAAGATCACAGCGGAGCCGAAGAGGAGACCGGAGAGAAACATGATGGCCTTGAAACACCGATACCCTGTTGACAGGAAAGAAGGAAATAAGATTACCCAGGCAAGGGAACGAGGGCAGGTTAAGAGGGCAACTAAAGAAACATTAACATCCAAGGACTCAAGATGGTTCAGTTCATTTTCAATAGTTAAGAAAAATGGCCAGAGAAATCAGCTGTTGTTGTTTTTTTTAAATGGACTTTTTGTCATAATTATTTAGAACAAAGGTTGCATGCAATTTGCAATCTGGACTTGCCGCTATCATTATTACTCCAAAGCAATTTTTGGAACTTGATGTTATTTGAAAGATACGAAGGACACTGTGCTTCCTGGAGCTTGGTTATTTAGCTCAATGGAAGCATGTGTTGAAAAGAGGTGACTAGTGATTCTTTTCTGGGTTATAGATCAAGAGAATAAGAATAAAGGATGATCTTTTATTCTCACTGTGCACTCCAAATGAACTACTAGCAGATAGGATGGCTACGTTTTTAAAAAAAGATGGTTTTGTTTTTCTTCAAGATAAGAATCACCTCCAATCCTCACAATGGAGGAAAGGATGGAAAAACTGATGGAGCTTGCAAAGGTGGTCAAATATATTGCTTTAATCAAAGAAAACATCTAATTTTGTTTCTACTGTGTTTGGAAGCTCCTTCACAACTTGGTGCTTGGGACAGGAAAAAAAATAAATGATTTTTGGGATTGGTTGATTAGGTAAATCTGTTGTTATACAAATGGCTAGAAACATCAAAAGTTGACGCTCAACCCTATTATTTTTATTCTGTTGCATTGAAAAAAGTTGGACGTTAACACTTCGTTCTTCTTTTTCCCCTGCCCCACACTTCTCTCTTCCCCTTTCCCCTTCTCCATTTCCCTACTATCTTTATGTTTATTTGTATTTTATATTACGATTTAATTAAAAACTGAAGAAAAGAACAAATAAAGACTACCTCTTCTAGCCCAGCCCGTTCAGTGTCTTTCTTGTTTCACTTCAGTTTGCTATATTGACTAATCTGCACCCATTCTCAGGTACTGTACTTGTATCTAACTGCAACATCTTATGAGCATTTTCTGAGAGGCAAATAATTAGTTGTTCCCACTCTTCTTCTGGTTTCTTGGCTGGACAAGGCACCCTTCTTTTCAAGGTGGATATGAGGCACACTGAAAAGCAACATAACAGGTCTTCCACTCCCACAGAAGAGAATATTTGTAGCTCAGGGTTGAACTATGGTGCCCTTGGTGCCCTCGGGGCTTGACTTTTTTCTTGCAAATGTTTCATGACCAAACTAGGTAACCTCATCAGTGCTAGAAGGAAATGGGGTTTGTTCTAACCCCGATAATGTTATTTAGCTGGGCTATAAAATGACTGCAAGAAAACAACCAAGCTCAGAAAGCACCAACAATCCCACACTGTTACTATCAATTCAACAAAAACTTTTCAGAAACTGCAAGACGGTCTCCATTTCACTAAATTTTGGCCATTCAGCCTAAAGACAAAGCCTACAGCCGTGATGGCAAACCTCTGGCACTGGTGTCACAGGTGGCACGCAGAGCCATCTTGCTGGGCACACAAGCTGTTGGCCAACACTGAGCATGCACATGCAATTGTGTAAGCATGCATACATGATTGCAGAGACCCAGATGGTCTTCGGGCCTCCACTGTGCATGCGCTCCATTGTAGCAGGGAACCCAGCTGGTCTTTGGAGCTGTCCTACGCATGCACACACGATTGCTCATGTGTGCGTGAGTGCCTGTGTGTAGCGTGCATGCACTGCATGTGCAAAAGCTGCGTGCATGCACAGATGGTGCAGTTGCACATGCAGTGCGCGTGGAAGAGCCACAAGCAAGTGCAGATGGTATGCGCAAAGTGCGTACTTTTCGGTACTTGGTAAGTAAAAGGTTCGCCACCACTGGCCTACAGCTTCCCTTCCTTATGAGCGCAAGGCACGAAATCATGGAGAAAGACTCTTAAGACTCTTTCCCCAGCTGTTAGTGATTCTTGCTCTGCTAACATAGATTTGCGGGTTCACTGGCAGGGCAGGCAAGAATAATTTCAGTGATTGGACAGATAATACATGAACACTGGAAACAAAACTTTTGCTTTGTCATTTTCCAAGCTGTGCTTAAATATCTGATGCCCAACCCAAGGAAATCTATTTGATAAGCTGGTTAAAATATTTTGCCAATTACTTGCAATAATGTGTGCATCTCAAGAATATGCAAACTGTAATTCTGAAACTTTTTGGACCTGGAGCTGCATAACACAGCCAAGCATTACACATCCAGCTGGAGCTTCTCTATATAAAAGTTAAGTTTCAGTCAACAGGAAAATGTACATCTTGCCTTTCGGAAGTGCCATGCAAACTTTCTGCCTTCCTGCTCTACCGAAATGGGTCAGGGTGTATGCAGCAAATTTAGAGCTGTCAGAGGTTTTATAGTGACTGCCTCTATGCTATAACCCAGGAGCAATAATACATAGCACACAGAGTCTATATACAGTGGTTTATCTACAATAGTATACAATACATGTGGCAGCAAATACCTTACTCAGGCACGGAGAATTTCTGTTCTGTAACCGGTCAAACAAGGAACAATCAGCAAGCAAGCAACACAGGAATGATTCAGGAAGAAATGCAGGAAGAAAGGAACGCCCTCTACCAGCTTCCTTTTATAACCATCCCTTAAAGGGGAGTATTCTGTTCCCTCCTCCTTAAAGGGAAACCACTACCTAATGCATTTCTAACTGTTCAGCCCTTAAATCTATAATCATAACAAAAGGTATTTGTTTGAATCATGAAATCCCTATTACCCAAAGAGCGGGCTGCTAAGAAAGAGGAGCTGGGGATCATTTAAAGAGCAGGTGGTAAAGGAGCTTGCAACAAAAATGTCCCCTTCCCTTCTACTCACCAAAACAGCAGTAAGCCACTCCAAAAATACAGCAGAGAGCACAAACCACGCAGGGCACCACTTCATAGTGCCGTTCTGAAAGGAGAGTGCAAGGGTCCAAGGTGGGCTCAGTGGGCTCTGCTGCCCCTTGATTAAAACCCCGGGGATCGAGAGTAACAGCAACCGGTAGCAGCAAGGTTGGATCCATGCTCAGGAGCCAGGAATCAGCTCAGCTTGCCAGAGCCATCCAAGTGGAAAAAGCAGCCTAGAGAGATAATTTTGTTAGGGTGGGATGAGAATCCTGGAGGGCTCAAATCCATTAAACTCCTCTTCCCAAAGTTGCACAATTCGGACCAAGACCTGGCTGACACATTACGTTACACCCCATTGTAAATTTAATTTGTAATGTAGCGCTCAACTTACAGCCATTCATTTAGAGGCTGCTCAAAGTTACAACAGAAGTGACAAAAGCTAATTTATGTCCATTTTTCGCATGACCATTGCAGCATCCTTGTGGTCACATAATTAAAATTTGGACACTTGGCAACTGGCTCATATTTAGGATGGTTGCAAGTATCCCAGAGTTATGGGATCATCTTTTGCAATCGACAAGCAATGTCAATGGGGGAGCCAAATCCACTTAACAACCATGCTACTAACTTAACAACTGCAGTGATTTGCTTAACTGTGGCAAGAGAGGTTGTACAAAACTCACTTAACAATGGCTTAGCAACATAAACTTGGGGCTTAATTGCAGTCGTAAGTCAAGGACTACCTGTATTAACTTAGCTTGGTGGGTGAACCCAGCCCCAAACTGTCTTTAATTTGTTCAGGTCAAGCTTTTTAAGAAAATCTGAATGTGAGGCTGAGGCTTATCTTGAAATATGCCCCTAGCCCCTGTCCTGCCTGCCCCATCACCCTTTCTCCTCTGGTGTCCTGCAACCCTGAGCCTAAAGATTGGTGGCTTTTTCACCCCACCCATCATTTGACAGTAATCACAGGAAGTGGACCCTTTTTCAGAATTTTGGTGAGGGTCCTTGCTCTAGGACATGGGGTGTCAAACTCATGGCGTCATGTTGCCGTCACGTGACGTATTGCGACTTTTTCCCCTTCGCAGAGCTGGGGTGGCCGTGGCCTGCGCGTGATGCATCTGGCCCGTGGGCCACCAGTTTGACACCCCTGCTGTAAGAGGTGTTCCTGCTATGCCCATCATTCTTTATGCCTAGTGCCTCTGAGAGTCTTAGAAATACTCAGGGGAAGCAAAGATGCTGGATGCATCTGGAGTTTCCACTGTATGAACTGCATTCATCTGACAACATGTCAAAAAAGTGAAATGGATATGATGAAGCCACAAGCAATTGCCTTGGCATGCCTTGGCACTTGATATTATTTTTGATGCTGCTTCTTCCCATTCTTGACATCACCCCCAAGGCAGCTACATGTCGTATCTCTTTGCCATTTTCCTCTCCCTATTCCCGGTCAGGATATTGGACAACAGCCCTACAAATGAGAGATATCTGGAGCAGAGAGAGAAAAGAGTATGTCTTCTTTACATCCCTAATAGAATCCCACTTGGGACTGGTAGCCGGTTTTTAAAAAAACATTAAAAAACAGAGGAAGTACAGAAATGTCAAAATGTCCAGAACTGGAAGCTGTCTAGAGTTGGTTGGAAGACAGTTATAAAAATATTTTAAACAAACAAAATGACACCCAAACTTTTATGATGAGGTTTAGCTAAAATGTCAGTTCTCCAGCAAACACTGATGGCAAACTATCTAGCTTTCTTCAGAGTGTTGCCCAAATGCAGCAGGCCTTCATGCTTGAGTTTCTGGAACTCCCAAGCACTGCGGCTCATAGTTAGTCCTCAATTTACAACGGTTCGCTTAGTGACTGTTCAAAGTGATAAAAAAAGTGACTTCTGACCGTCTTTCACACTTACAACCATTTGCAGTATCCCATAGGGTCACATGATCAAACTCCAAATGCTTTGATGTATGAATGTAACCTATGAATATAAATGACTGACTCCTATTTATGACGGATGCAATTTCCTGATGCCTTCTGATCACCTTCTGTGACCTTCTGACGAGCAAAGTCAACGGAGGAAGCCACTTCACAACCAGGTTACTAACTTTACAACTGCAATGGTTCACTTAGTAACTATGGCAAGAAAGGTTGTAAAGTGGGGGCCAAACTCACTTAACAACTGTCTTGCTTAGCAATGGAAATTTTGGACTCTGTTGTCATCTTAAGTTGGGGACTACCTGCAGCAAAAGTGGCTGGGAATCCACGACCCTATTTCCTAAGGCAGGGGTGTCAAAGTCAATTTCATTGAGGGCCACATCACAGTTGTGTTTGACCTCAGGAGGAGGGGGACAGGAGGCGTAGTCCACTCGATGTCACTCCTGTCAGGGGTGCCTGAGGTGGCCTGAGCGCTCTGCCGGCAAAAACAGGCTCCCGAGCTCTGTTTTCGGCTGCCACGGCCTCCTGCAACTCTCTGCCAGTGAAAACGGAGCACGGGAGCCTGTTTCCGCTGGCAGAAGCACTGCAGGCCAGTCTTTCACTGTTTCCTGGGTGGCCCTGGGCCAGATCTAAGTACCTTGTTGGCCAGATCCAGCCCCCGGGTCTTGAGTTTGACACCCCTGTCCCAAGGCATGAAAGACATACAGTGGGGAGATGGTCCCCTTTACCAAAGAAAAGTATTAGGCTAGATGGGCCATTTGGTGTAGTCCAGTGTGGCTCCCCCTAGGTTCACATGGGCCCAAACACCTTATTTCTTCACCCTCCCATTCCCAAATCCTTCCCTTCTTACTCTCATTGCGCAAGAGCTAAATGTCCCCCATGATGCAAGTGTGAATAATCTCCCCACCCCAGCTAGTATTGACAGGACGCCTCATTCTGTGGCCCTCTAAGCAAATCTGGCAACGATCGCAGCAAATCCGAGCCAACGTTTATGCATTCAAACTGGAATCTCTCTTCTCATCCCCGTGGAAGTTTGTAAGGACATTTAAATTCAATGGCTATTGAAATCTGGTCATCAGCCAGAAGTTTGGAGTCCTATTCCCAGCTCTGTCAGGAAAAGGGGAAGCCTTGTTAATTGGAGCAGAAGGTAAAAGTGGGAGCCAGAACTTCTGGGCTCTCGTCCCAGCTTGTGGGGGGGGGGAGGGGAGACGGTATCCATCATTATTCAGATGGATCTTATTTAGAGAGGGGAGCAAGGCAAGGAAATTTAGGCAATTTAAGACACCCTGTAATTAAGATGTCCATAATCCAGCATACTACAGCCCCAGGGGACCCTAATACGTTCCCTTATTTGCCTGCAGGATCATCTCTACTTCTACTCAGCTTTTTCAGCTGACAACTTCACTTTTACTTAACTATTTACTTTCCATTTTTAGCATTTCTGACACTGCTCAAACCATCAGTGCAGACAAACATCTGTCTTCAGGGGGGGTGGATTTCAGGGAACTTTTGAGAGGGCTATATAAAGATACCCTAATCCTACTTCAGCTGCACTTTTCCCAATAAAAATACTCTGTAAAACATGACTCTGAGGAGGTGGGGAGGGCAATCAGGGAAAAGCAAAGATTATTTATTTCTTATTTATTTTTCAATTTTTAAAACAACCCACTCTCTCAAAAATGCATTTGTAAGGAGGTTCTTAGAATAACTTCTCCTGTGCAAGATAATCAAATAGCTAAGGCTAGTTCTGAAGTTTTAGGGCTCATATATTTCATATATATAACCATAGCAGATTATTCCTGTCTTTAAATAGCTTTTTCTCCACAAATCCACATAAGCACGCAAAGAAAGGATTTCTAAAGTCTTCAAGATTACGCCAAGCCTGACAGGGTAGCATAAAATAAGCTTTAAGCAATTGGCCCCACAAATCAAGACATTTTTTTCCTTCCAGGGAAGCAAGCACCTCAGAATCCACAAGATTAAAAGTTCATTGAACAGGAGGAAGAAGACAGTATGAAAGTATAGGAAGCGTGAGGTTATTTGAATTAAGCGTGATTCTTACCTAGGAGCCTCAGTTAATTAAATCAGTGCGGAAACTTCTAAGAGAAACCTTTGAGCTGGAAGGCACTATCTCACACCCATCCATCCATCCATCCTCCTTCTGGGGAACTTTCAGGAGGAGGTCTGGGGGAAACACACATGTGCCACGTTTCGACCTGCAGCTAAACACATATGGGTCGTCCTATTTTGGCTGCGGGCTTCCTGTGCTTGTAAACAAAAAACATCTGCAGTGGTCTCCTTTTGCCGCTCCTATCTATCCCAGACCAGAACACAAGTAACCCTTGAGTTTTAATGACAGCTCCCTTCTGGACCCAAGAAGTCCAGCACCCCTTTAAAATGCCACTCCTCTCCCTTATCCTGCAGCTGGGGATGAAAAGAAACAGCTGGGAGGTTGGGAAGGGATGGATTAGTAAGCAATTCTCAACTGTTTAGTTAAGGGTGTGCAGCGAAGTTCTGTTAAGAGAAAGCCGCGGAGGCTTTTTGCAAAGCAACCGTTACCGCAGCCACGCATTATTATTATTACTATTATTATTACTATTATTATTATTATTCTTACTGTTCCGTTTAAAAAGCACACGCCTTGGTTTGGTTCCTTTTCAAAGTTTAACTCGAAGAATGCTTTTCCGCGGAGAGTCCAAGAAGAAGCTCCTTCCACTTCCACCGCTGGCAGGCTCAAACCCCAGGCCCTCCACCTCTTGCAAAGACACCCCCCCCCCCAAATCTATCGCTTTCCTCCAGTCACGTGGCCAAGGCCAACTTGGCAAAAGACAAACCCCCCGCCGCCCCGGAGGAGGATGCAAAAACCCTTCCCCCGGCCGAACTCCTTCTCAATCCTTCCACCCAAGCCAAACCAAGGAGAGAAACTCGGTCTCTGGCAGGACGGCGAAGAGGGAAGGGATCACGCGATGGTAGTTAAAAGCTAGGTTGATCCGAACCCGCATCCACCTCGACGGAAACCCAGCATAACAAGATTGGTGTGTGTGTGTGGACTTAGTTAGTTAGTTAGGGGTACTCTCCGTGTTAAAACTTACCAGTCTGGGGAAAGGTTCCCACCACCGTGCACAGCCACGATCGCTCTGCAAAAAGCAACATTCCCCCAGACTCCCACTTTCTGCCCCTGCCGGAGATGCCAAAAGGTCGGCCGAAAAGAAAAGAAAAGAAGGAGTCCTTCCCCGGAGGGGCGAAAACGTCCCTAGCCGGCCCCTTACCCCTCCCGTGGCAAACTCGGCGAAAGAAGCCTTCGCCCCGACAGCTGAAAAGTGACCTCACGAGGCGGGAAGGAGGGGCCAGCGGGAAAGTTGGCCGTGGGGGGGGGGTTGAGTGGGTGGGTTGGAAAGCGGCTTTGCTGGGGAAGGAGAAGGGGGGGCGGGAGAGAAAGCGAGGGGCTCGGCGCCTCCTCCTGATCCCTGGGGAGGAAAGGAGCCGGCGCGCGCCGGGCCACGGCTTTTTTCCTCTGCTTTTGCGGGGGGGGGGGGAGCCGCTTCTTGGGAGCGATGCGGGCTTTTGGGAAAGGACGCCCCGAAGCCCAGACCGGGCACACCCCTCCGCGACCGAAGTGGTTCCTTCCAGCTGGAGAGAATGGGCTCGATTGTTTTGCAAAAGAAAAAAGAAAGGCGCGATTTAAAGCCGGGCGTGATTTGCGTGCGAGGAGGGGAGAGCTTTCTGCGGCCGGGCCGTTGCAAGGCGGTGGGAAAGCGGGGTTTGCTAACTTTAAAAAAAAAAAAACCCGCGCCCCCCGGCGGCGTCGATGCTTGTTTTCTCCTGGAGTTGGGAGCCAAGGGGGTGCCTGGCCGCCCACCGCAGCTGCGGGCTTCCATCGGCACTCCAGCCAGAGAGGCCTGTTGTTGGAAGAACCTCGCCCTCGAACAGGGAGAACACTCGGCCCCGACGGCTCGGCATCCGGTCTCGGGCTTCGGAGCTGGCCAGCTGTCGGAACAGGTGCCTCAAGCCAAGGCAGCCTCCCACGCAAGACAAGTGGAAGCTAGGATGGAGAGGCGAGAAATAAGAGGATGCGGGGATTGCTGGGAGGGTGAACCCCAATAATGTCCCTGGCCTGCTGTTTAAAGCAGGGCTCTCCAACCTTGGCAACTTTAAGCCTGGCGGACTTCAACTCCCAGAACTCCCTGCCAAAATTCCCCAGGGAATTCTGGGAGTTGAAGTCCGCCAGATTTAAAGTTGCCAAGGTTGGAGAGCCCTGCCTTAAAGGAGATATTGACACCCCCCCTTTGGATGGATCTCTGCACATGCTTCCTCAGTTGGCAATCTTCTTTTTCAGAGAAGATTCAGAGAATCTTATTCAGAGAAGATACTCAAAAGGACTGTTTAGATCTCCTGCATCTGTTCATCATATGCAAAGGTGGCCACAGTAACTACAGGTAGTCCTCGATTTAACCATTTGTTTAATGACGGTTTGAAGTTACAATGGCACTGAAAAGGTTAAGACATGACCCACATTTACAACCATTACAGCATCCCCGTGATCAAAATTGGGCCCCATGTATTTCATAGTTGCACTGGTCCCGGGATCATATGATCAACATATGTAATCTTCCCAGCCAGTTTCTGACAAGCAAAGGCAATGGGGGAAGCCTGATTCCCTTAATGACCAAATTGTTCACTTAATGGCTGCAGTGATTCCCTTAACAACTGTGGCAAGAAAGGTTATAAAATGAGGCAAAACTCCCTTCACAACTACTCATGCTTAGCAATGGAAATTGTGGAGTCGTTTGTGGTCATAAGTCAAGGACTACAATGTACGTGATTCAAAAAAAAGTTCCTCCTCTTCCAGTTCTGCCATAAGTTTTTCACAAGGACATACAAATAGCACAGAGAAGGGCTAGTGGCTGTTGGAGCAGTGTAAGAAAATATTCAAGGTCCTTTCTAGTAAATCTATCCATAGTAACTCAGAGACAAGTTGTAGGGAAAGCGAGACACTAACTTAACTCCTGGGCATTCTGGCTGGGCTATTCTCTTGACCTTGGGATCATGGGAAGCCCATGCTTGCTCCACGTCCTAGAGCTGTGATGGTGAACCTATGGCACAGGTGCCACAGGTGGCACCAGAGCCATCTTGCTGGGCACACAAGCTGTTGGCCAACTTACCTCCAGCTGAGCATGCACATGTGATTGCACATGCA
>JAEANM010006627.1:0-18444 GCA_017656035.1 Myanophis thanlyinensis | reverse complement strand
ATAAATAAATAAATAAATAAATATGATTGGCTGATTATTAATATGAATCTGAAGATGATAGCCAATGATGCTCTTCTCTACAAGTTGTTGTATAAAATATATTTGATAGCTTCTAGAGTCAATGAGTTTATATAGGGCAAAAAATATCATTATATTTAGCATTTCTCAGAAACGTGAACAGAAATTCTTGTAGTATTCTCTGAAGTGTTTCTTTTTCTTTTTAATTTTCTGATGGGAAAGGTGGGAGAGAAGCCCACTTTGTAGACTTTTGTAGAATTCCTCATTTTCATCTTCTTGGGTGGTCTCCATTTCCTTCCCTTCCCTATATCACTCTCAGCTTGATTGTGTAAGATACAGAGCATTGTAAAGAGTGCAGGTGGAGAGTCAGATAGCCAACCTGTTGTTGCAATTAATAGCAGCGTTAAAAAGAAACTTTTAAGGTATGAGAGAAAGGTTAATCTCAACTACTTCTGAAAATGGCAAATTGCTGAAGCAAACACCTAAGAATTCCCCTCTACTTGGAAAAAGTGGATGAAGTAGTCCCATTGCCTCTTTTCTGGTTGTGAACAAGATGGAACATTTCCCAAGCCATGTTTTGTAATAATGGGAGAATCAACCTGATTTCTACTCAAGACACTTGTGACTTCAACTAGGGCAGCCAAGAGTGAAGAACTGTGGAAGCTGCAGTGAAAAACAGCCAACGGTCACCAAGGTGCCTATCTTCGACATACACATTTATCCAATACATATCCTTTCAAAATAATTTTGGAACGGCCCTCAAAATAGAGCAACTGTCATCATCACCTTCATTGTCATCATGGTCATTAGGAGCCGTGGTGGCACATTGTTTAGAATGTAGTATTGCAAGCTAATTCAGTTCACTGCCAGGAGTTTTATCTTGACCGGCTCGAGGTTGACTCAGCCTTCCATCCTTCCGAGGTGGGTAAAATGAGGACCCAGATTGTTGGGGACAATATGCTGACTCTGTAAACTGCTTAGAGAGGGCTGTGAGGTGTGATTTATAAGTCTAAGTGCTATTGCTATTCCTGTGTTGCAGATGAAAAACAGGGAGCTGAGAATTGCTTTTTTTGCTCCCCAGGCCAAAGTTGAGTCCAACTGACTCTTCCTTAGGTACTTTCAGAGCTATTTGTCTTTCCTGGTGAAGGCAGGTCCACCGGAAATGCCGTGGTGGAGTTTCAGTGTCAACCTGGAAGGCATGGAGTACCTAGCATTCTTTCTGCTTGGCTTCTCAGCAGAGGTGTTGCTCTTAGACATTCCCCGATTCCATTGATTGAGAGTTCCCATGGCTTTGATGACATTCAAGGAAGGTTTGCCTTTTTATTTTACATTCTTTTTTTCTTGGCTCTGCAGAGTTCCCCCTGCCCCCCTCCTCTCCTTCCCCTGACAGCCAGCCTGTTAGGGAAAATACAGTAAACATGCAGGAATGCAAAAGTTATGCTTTCCATATGAACTTAATAAAAACATTAAAATTGCTTATTGAAAAGGTCCAATAGCTTTCACATAACTGTAGGCTTGTGATAAACCTATACTCTGTGCACTTCAGGGTGTGCCTGTAAGATAAGATACTGTTTCCAACCCAAGACTGAAAAGGTTGTGCACAGGCACCTCTTGTGTTCATACTTACCTGGATCTCCCTTGTTGTTTTCCCTCCATCCCCTCTTAAAATATGTAGGAAATACCCTATAGACATGACATTAGAGGCATCTGAAAAACATATGCACTGCAATTAACGGGAGTAGGAGAAAATAATGTAGTAGAGGCAAAGCCATAGTACAAGGAATTGGAAGGAGTAGGGGGAAGAGAAATCCCATGACTGTTTTTCCCTGAGTTATTTGAAACTTGAAAAATGGATGTGCATGTGTGAATGAGGGTGGATGTTCACACATGTACATATGCAAAGTTTTGGAAGGAGAAACTGTAGAAATGGCCCAAGAAAGATGATCCTATAAGTTCTGCAAGGGGGGGGGGAGGTATCAAATAGATGGCTGAAACTTGAACAGTATTATTTAATAATTTTCTATCATATAATTAGTGTAAACTCCCACAGTAACATATTGTTGTGGCCCAACAGCAGCCAGTTGAGCTGTTGGTAGAATCTGACAGCGATGAACACTATGGGACTGCCCTGGAGGCTGAGGAAGACTCCGGGGGGTGTTTGGATTCAGAGCAGGGACTAGAGAGGCCTGTTGGCCACCAGGTGGCATCTGAGTCAGGGAGCAGTGAGGAAGAACAGAGGGAGGCTGTCCCTGACGTGCGTATGTGTAGGGCTATGAGGAGGAGAGAGCAGCTTTGGAAGCAGAGAAGAAAATAAGGGGTTAATGATTGGCTCCTCCCAGAGAGCTTATAGGTGGGGCAACAGGAGGGGAATTTTGCAGGAAACAACAGTTTATTAACTTAGCCACGTGGAAGGCTTTTGGACAAGTTGCTATCAAACTTTGGTGTTAATTAAAATAGCATTCTGGGCTCTCAGTCAGGAGGTTGCTTATCTCCACATTAGTTGTGGCATACAGCCAGGTATGCCTTCAGATGTTGGAAGACCTGAACCAGAACACATATCAGGTTCTTCTGTACAATCAGTATAGTAAAGCCGGTCCTATAAAGAGCTTTGTAGAGAACAAACCAATATCAATGCATTTGCCTCTGATTGTTTTGATCTGGAGGGCTATTCCAGGAATCCACCTTCTTCTTATTGCCAAGAATCCTGGATTACTCTGATCAGTTTTCCCTGGGCAGATTTTATGTTAAAATAAAACAAACAAAGAAACAAGGGGAATTTGGGAAAAAGAAACTAAAAAGTATAGGTAAATTGTTGATTTACAATCACAACTGAGCCCAAAATTTCTGTTGCTAAGCAAGATATTTGTTAAGTGAGTTTTGCCTGATTTACAATCTTTCTTGCCTCAGTTGTTAAGTGAATCACTGCAACTGTTAAGTGAGTAACACAGTTGTTGAAAGAATCTGGCTTCCCCATTGACTTAGCTTGTCAGCAGGGCCTAAAAGGGGATCACAGGTCCCTGGGACACCACAACTATCATAAATAGGAACCAGTTGCCAAGCATCCAAATTTTGATCACATGACCAAAATGCTGAAAGAGTTGTAAGTGTGAGAAACGGCCATAAGACACCTTTTTTCAGTGCTGTTGTAACATCAAAGGGTCATTCAATGAACTGTTGAAAGTCGAGGATTCATTGTATAGTTGATTGCTTCTTTCTGAGTCAAGGTTATCAATAAATATTAATTGAGATGACCACATTTTTCTCTTTCTATCCAAAGAAATATTCTTTCTGAACCCAGATGTTAGGAGAAGGAGCGAGAAGCTATTGGTCCTATGCTCATATTTACTTTTCAGAGTTTTTCCCAACTTCCCATTTATGAGGGGAAAAATAATTGAGGACAAAATGGACTTTTTCCCTCTGCTTCTACATTTACAAACTTTCTGGAACCTTTCAGCCTTTGAACATTATGCCTTATTTCTATGGTTAAATGACACGGGGTTAAGCAGGGATGGTGTAGCACTCAGGGTTAAGGAAACCTTTTCCAAAAATGCATCATGGTGCCTTCCATGTAGAAATGCTTTTCACCATAGTATCTCTAGCTCATAGGATTGGATGAGAAGGGGTGAAGGACCTCAAGGGTATGAACTAGCAAGCACTTTCAGTAGAAAACTGGGCTCAGTGGAGAAAACTTTGGTCTGACACAAGGCAATTTCCTAAAGTCTTTTTTTTTCTAGCCTGAGCATGATTTTCCCCACCACCTCGTAAAAAAATGAAGCAATGATTGGCATGATCAGTTCCCACATATCTTTTTTTTTTAAAATCCTTTGCACACCTTTGTTGTGGAGGCAGGGGGCATGCATGGTTTTTCGCCTCTTTACTTCTCAATTCTCATTTTGCACAAGTAGCCAAATATCTGGTATAGATCAGACCGAACAATGTGACGCAGTGAATTCATGTGAAAACTATTCACACATGTTGAGAACATTTGGTTGATTTGGCAAAGGAGGAGTAAGACCAGTTCCTAAAAAAAAAAAATGTTCTAACTACTTCCTGTCCATCAGAAGCAACCAATTCATCCATTGGACTAGACAGCAAATAGCTAAACCAATTAGTCATTTTTTTTATGAAGCAATTACAAGTTAAAGGAATTTATGTGTAAAGAAATGTGGTTAAAATGAGAAGAACCCTGGACATTTATTAGAAGGGATGATAAGAATGATTGCACCATCCTGGATTAGGCCTTTGCTTATCTTTATTGCCATATTTTTTGCAACATACTCAAAAGCCATAGACTGGAGTCATAAAACACACACACACACACACACACACACTTGTGCTAGATTGTTGCAGTACATTCTACTTACATTCTGTGATAGGCTGCCATGCCAAACTGCCTTTTGACACATGCTCATGAAGATTCAGACTACATCTTCCATCTGGATTTCTGAACATGCCACTTTACATAAATAATTTCATAGGTTCTTATGATTTGGGCTGTTCATCACTCTTTAGGCTGGGACTCATCTCCAATCTAATAAATCTAGAAATCAAAGTACTCTCCCAACAATAACTTCCAGAGACTTGGAACAACTGCTAAAGAGTACCCATCCAAGACTAAAACATTTCTCTCATTCTTCCTTTGAGACAGAGACAAACTAGCATAAAAAAGTTGGTTAGAGAGACATTTTGTTTGTGCACTCTTCTCAAATTTTGACTGAATGTACCAAGGCTGGAAGAAAAGTAGAGCCACAGTTTGATGGCTGAATATCTCTCCATTACGCTTCTTTTCTCAGTCTGGAAAGAAAAGTCCATTCTGCAAACATTTTACAAATGTTCACTGTTATTTTTAAGGGGGCAGCCATTATCCTGACGTCCGTGTTTTTATAAAGCTGCCATGAGGCAGCTCCTAATTAGAAATTTAGCAGCACAGAGCACAACGCAGCTACTTTTGATTTTTAGTTATAGTTATGATATCCCAAATTATATATATTTGATAAGGCCATCCACAAGCTACATATTAAGAGGAAACCAACATTTAAAAGCTGCATACTAGGAGAAATGAGCACAAGGCCAGTTTCAAATTAATGAAGAAGCAAAACAATCATATTTGAGATTACAAAACTAAGAAACTAAAATCAGCTGAGCTAAACAGGAAGAGGGGAGTTAATATTAATAAGATTATGGTTTGGTGAGTTGCTTTGGAGTTTAACAAATACAACAATTGTGTTACAAAAGCTGAATCAAAGAATTAAATGCCCCCTATACCATTTTATTTAGGGAAACAAAAGCAAGTCTAGCATATTCTTTTAAATGAATACAGATTAATTGATGTAAGGAATTTGTATCAAAGTTTGAGTAAGCCTTTTCTCCACAATTAAATACATTTCACCATTTTTGGTCAAATTCTATTCCTCATCAGACCAATAATGTTTTGACTGATTAGATTTCTCTCTCTTTTTCACAGAACCTCCTGTTATGTAAGCCTCCTGAAAAATCATTTTGTGAATGATCATACTTAGCTCTATTTTTCCACCATTCTCATTTGTCGTTTTATAGGAAAATAGTCTCTCTCTCTTTTTTGCAGTTATAGCATCTCCCTTTTACAATATCCAAAAGAATCAAGGCATTTATGAGTTTCTTGGTAAATCCATAGGCATCCTATCTTTTTTGGGTCACCTTTGAGTCAATGTTGACTCTTGGTAACTGCCTGGACAGGTCCGTGCAGTTAAACCACAGATTTAATAGCTCTTGAAAAACCTTTCACTTCTGTTTGGAATTTCAGATTAAGCTGAATCTGATTCTTAGCCTTAACTGAAGCTATTTGAAAGATGTGGATTTCAGATGTTGGAGCCAGTTTGTGGGTTACACATCCCAAATAGTTATCCCTGAATAGTTCTTATTCTGATATTGAATCCTATTTAGTAGAAACGGTGGTTGGTTCTCAGATACAACCACAATATTATAAAACTCTTTAAAAGGAACAAAAAAAAAAACAATTCATGCTGACCAGGAATACCTTGCCCATTCTTATCCATTCATTATATGCAGCCAAATGTACTAGGAAATGCACATTAGTTATGGCTTCCTCTATGCTGGGCTACTAGATCGTATGATGTAATTTCCAAAAACAAAACTATTAGAGCTACCAGTTTGATCTAGCGGCTAAGTTGTTGGACTAGGAACAGAAAAACCTGAGTTTTAGTCCTGTCTTAGGCACAGAGACCAGCTGGGTGATCTGGATCCAGTTGTTTTCTCTGTTTTAGGAAGAAAACAGTGGGAAGCCACTTTAAAAAAACCAATATCTGGCTGCAACTGTATCTGGTTGCAAAATTCCAAGTGACCACTAGATTATGGGGAAGAAATAAAGCAAACTCTGGCTTCTTACTGCCACCTACTGATTGTCTGGAATTTTGCAGCCCAGATTTAAGCACAGATACAATAAACCTATGTCTGCAGTATTGAAACAGAATTCAAACTGTGCAGTGACAGCATGGACAACATACTGAGTTGAACTGTCCCAAAGTCATCTAACTTGCTTTATGCCATAGCAGGACTAGAACTCAGGAATACTTTAGCTCTGGTGCCAAATTGGCTATCGGCGACAAGCATTAGAAGCGCTTCATTCTTATTGCTCAGTTGGAGATTGAGCACTAAGGTTTCAGACCTTAGCATGCTTCTTTTCTATCAGCAATGCTCATTTCCTTTAAAATTAGCAGGCCTACCATAGGGTGCAGATCTACAGTGGAAAGTCTTTATAGATTTTTTTTTTTAATAGACAGACCCCAAGCAAAGCCCTGCATTTTGTTTGCTGAGCAAATGACCCAAGCTTAAATCTACTTGGTTCTACTAAACTTTTATCTGATGAAGTCAGTGGCTCGCAGTATGCATGAAACATGAAGCTCATCTTCAAAGCTGTGGTCATTTGGCATGTTAACCTAATCACTGCAGGACAGCCTTATTTCTACATCAAAGAAAGAATAATTTTAGAGGATCTTTTCACTTCTCTCCCACGTGAATAATAGTTTGCTTAAACATGCATTTTTTACATTCTGAATGGAATGGAAAAAAACAGGGCTCTGTGACGGCTTATATAACCTGACCAACACAGATGGCTTCACATATTTTCAAGGGGATGCAAGCACATCCTGTTACACATCGATAATTCATTTCTAACTACTTGCTGTCTAAGAGCCTGTTCAGATAACATCTTGCTGGGTTCTCACTTGGGTGCTTTAATGCAGAACTGGGAGCCAGTGAACTATGTTAAGAAAAGGAAGCTACTTTTTTTTCCCTTTAGCAAGCAGAGAGCTGCATAAACTGCTCAACTTATATAGTTTCTGCAGCAATCCAGAAGCCATCCTGGCTTCACTGTATACACAGTATGCACATGTAGGCACAGCATACACCAAAAGCATGGCACTGGTCGTGTGTTTTATTTACTCCAAATGGAAAGGCTAACTTGCTCCTTGACAATTTCTTTTTCTCCTCTCTCAAAGCAAAATAGGTTTAGCCTGCCCCTGCAGATATGGAATCAAGCATGTGTCTACCTTGAAAGATTGCTATTTATTGGACACTGGCTTGAACACAACACTGATGCTGCCCTAGTCCAACCCTCTGCTCAAACAAGAAACCCTATACCATTTCAGACAAATGATTATCCAATATCTTCTTTAAAACTTCCAGTGTCGGAGCATCCACAACTTCTGGAGACATGTTGTTCCACTAATTAATTGTTTTCACTGTTAGGAAATGTCTTCTTAGTTCTATGTTGCTTCTCTCCTTGATTAGTTTCCATCCATTGCTTCTTGTCCTGCCCTCAGGTGCTTTGGAGAAAAAGTTGACTCCCTCTTCTTTGGGGCAGCCCATGAGATATTGGAACACCGCTATCGTGTCACCCCTGGTTCTTCTTTTCATCAAACTAGACATACCCAATTCCAGCAACAATATTTTATATGTTTTAGTCTCCAATCCCACAATCATCTTTGTTGTTCTTCTCTGCACTCTTTCTAGAGTCTCAATATCCTTTTTCCACTGTGGTGACCGAAACTGGATGCAGTATTCCAAGTGTGGTCTTACCAAGGCATTATATCATGGTAAAGGAACAAACTCCATCCTAGTTTCAGGTCTGATATCATTTCTCTCATTTCATCAAATGATTACATCATTTCATTAGATGTTTTGCAATTTTTTTCTAAAAGTGCAAATGGTCCTTGACTTATGACCACAATTGAACCCAAAATTTATGTTAACCAAGTGTGAAATTTATTTTGTCCCATTTTACGATCTTTCTTGCCACAGTTGTTAAGTGAAGCACCATAGCTGTTAAGTTAGTAATATGGCTGTTAAGTGAAGCTGGCTTCCCCATAGACTTTGTTGGTCAGGGGATCACATGACCCTGGGACACTGCAACCATCGTAAATATGAGTCAGTTGCCAAGTGTCTGAATTTTGATCATGTGACCATGGGGATGCCACAATGGTGGTAAGTGTAAAAAACGGTCATAAATCACTTTTTTCAGTGCCATTGTAACTTCCGTCACTAAATGATCTGTTGTAAGTCAAGGACTACATGCACTGCTGTCAAATCCTCATTCAGATATTTCCAAACTACATGGAACTTTCTACCAAATGCACCTTTGGTGCACTATGCCTTTGTGGGAGAGGGTTTTTTTTTGCGTTTGTGGGAGATTTTTGAGCAGAAAATGACAAATGTTGACCAATTCCATGCATGGTTATTGTAGCAGGATCCGTCTAGAGTTCCACTGAAATCTTCATGAACTCCAGTTCCAACTGGAACAGGTTTGATTATGATTTAAGGATACATGGATGGCTCAAAAGATGTTTTCTCTTATGGTGCAGTGATCTACTTCATTAAAATTCAAAGTACCCTGTCAAATTTCTTTGGTGCGTGAAGAAAAAAAACCCCATGGGTCTTTGCCCAGCAAAACAACATGAACAATAAATTAAATGGCTAATTATTTCCTGCTCTGTTATAAAGTTCAAAATCTATCCTCTAGGATTCATGTGTTGCTTTGCCTAATAGCAGGACCAGTTTTGAAGAAATGGCATATTTTATGCAAATCAGCTCTGAAATGAGGAGCATTTCTTGAGTTCAGCGTAGCCAGCTTCTTGCAACCCTTCATTTGCTAGATGTCTATGAAGATTCTCAGTCACCCAGGTCATGGTTGTCTCAATGGTGCTTTTTCAAGAGCCAACTGGTCTTTCTGGTTTTTTCTTTGAAGACATTTTGCTTCTCATCCAAGAAGCTTCTTCAACTCTGACTGGGTGGTCAGTGTGGGAATATGAATGGATTTCCAGGTAAAAAAAAAACCCCTGCAGACTACAGGAACCATTTGTGCTTCAGTTTGAGATGCCGACAACACAGACTCATCCCCAACAGCCTGCACCTGTGTTCAACAGCGAAGGGACACAAGGCAGAGAAAAACATCCTGCTGAAAGGACAGCTCCACAAACACAGTCCTTTCAGCAGGTCCAAGAAGGCTCCATACCAATTTGCACCACTCAGGTGACCCTGAGGACACAGACAAACCCCCAAGTGGCTTCAATGACTTTTTTAAGGAATGCAAATGGCCAGCTGTCTGCAAGGAATATAAATCTTTCCATTCCCCACCATCCAATCAGAGCTGAAGAAGCTTCTTGGATGAGAAGCTAAACATCCTCAAAGAAAAAAACAAAAAAGCCCAGCTGCTTTTTGAAAAAGCACCTTTGGGGCTTAATTTGCTAGGCCAGGTGTGGGCAATTGTGGCTCTTATGACTTGTAGACTTCAAATCCCAGAATCCCTGGGCAAGGCAATCTAAATAAAATGGAGAAAATGTTTTGAAGTGTAAGGGTTAAGCCAGGGGTGGGTAACTATGGCTCTTTTATGACTTGTGGACTTCAAATCTCAGAATCCCTGGGCAAGGCAACCTAAATAAAATGGAGAAAACATTGTGAGATGTAAGTGTAAGGAACCCCTTTAAAAGGTTTCCTCCATTGTATTTAGATTGCCTTGCCCAGGGATTCTGGGATTTGAAGTCCACAAGTCATAAAAGAGCCACAATTGCCCACCCCTGGGCTAGCCAATTGAACTAGAGCAAGTTTGTATTGAATGTTCTCAAAGGATCAGAGGTAGGGAAATAATAATGCTTTTGGTGAGTCTATTTGTTCTTTGCTCGCCTTTTTGACTATTTTGGAACTATAGAACTGTAAGAGCTCATCAAGTCTCAGCTTCTGCTGATTGTAGGAATTCCAATTCCAGTACCCACAACAAATAGTTATTTCTTCATTTAAAGGGCACCCATTGCTTCCTTGTAATTGATTCCAATTTCAGACTGCTTGCATAAGATTTATTTTTCAACATTCAGTTAGATTTTGACTTCCTATACCTTAAATCCATTAAGGCTTCTAGATTAGAAAATGGAAAAGAGATTTTAACATATTTCCCTCTGCACTATGCTTTCAGTAATTGGAAAGTGTGAGGAGGTACTGTATCTCTTTCCGATCTTTCCTTCTCAAGCTAAGCATTCCCTTGAACCCTCTTTGCCTCATAATGAGACTTGAATAGGTCTCATTATGCTGCATGGGCCACCTGGTTTATAGGATGCACACAATGTTATGTTGGCTTACAGTCTCTAGGTTAGAGATTCTGGTTTGTGTAGAATAGTGTGAGATGAAACTGGGCTTGGATTGTGCTCTTGGCATATTGGTCAAGATGTGCCTAATCTATCTGGAACTATCCTTGTCTTTAATAGGGACTGCTGCAGGTATAACTAAGGCTAATAGTTTAATTTTTAAAATTTCATTAGTTTTCATCAGAATTATTAACAAAAACATTAAAAAATATAGATACAAAATTGAGTTTTACAGCACCCTCAATCCATATTTCACTTCAGTTTAATGAGGAAACATTGTTGAGTCTTAATTTTTGAATTATCTGTACGTTCACTTTATAGTCATGTTAGCCAATCCCCAAATAACTAACTGGATAATCCAAATGTAATGGGCACTTCAATTATTTTTCTTACTGGTGTATTGCTGGATGCTCTGGTTTCCACTGAGGACAGTGACTATGACCCTGACCAAATGTATATAGTATGCACCTCTTTATGGTGTTTCTTTCACTTGTGTTTTTAAAACTGTAGACAATAAGTGTGTGTGTGTGTGTGTGAAGGAACTGAAAAAACAAAGGTACATGAGTTGCATATGTTCTTTATGCAAATTTTAAAATAATACATCAGATTGCATCTGTTCCATTTTGGAAAGAGTATCAAGTAGTTCCAGATTCAAATCAAGGGAGAAATTTGAAAGAAATTTTTACTTAAAACAGCCAAACTTTCAAAGTCATGTGCCAGTCCAAACCTCATGGAATTCCATATGGCCTGCAGCAGTTGAAGTCAGGGCTGATTAAATTTAACACAGAGCTTGTATCCAGCTATGGAATTCATCCTTCTGCTTCTGTATTATTTTTCTGGTTTGAATTTATAATTGTAACTTGCAAAGAAACTCAGTACTATTAATAACTGAAACTGTTACATTTATCACATGAGATATATTAGTCCCCAAAAGCAAATGGGTGCAAACCTTAAAAAAAATATATGATTCATGGTACTTCCTGTGCATTGCAAATTTTGTTCTGCTTTAAGCAGAGTGAAGTTACACTTGTGCAAATAGCACAGTTACAAAGTGAAGCTACACGTATACAAAACTCAGCAATTTCTGGTGATATCTTTATGCAATGAAGCTAATGAAACAATACAATAGAACTACATAGAGAGCACTTCTGTAATGCAATTTATTTCTATTTCATTTCACCTGCAATAAATTGTCCTGCTCTATGAAGGTTTTTAATGCTTATTGCATTAAATACCCAAGTGATTTTAAACTTTGAAAACAAAGGCTGCATATAAAAGTACAAGTAAGTACAATTTTGTTGCCAAAACCAATGAACGTCTAACAATTTGCAAGTTAGATTATAAAAATTATTTTATCTTGTGTTGGAAATAGCATATACTTGGAAATTTAAAAATGAATACTGTAGAATATGGAAAGGAGCCTGGAACATGAGTCTCAACATGGATAAGACAAATTTATGCATAAATATATTTCCATGAATGTCAGTGCTTTGATTTCTAATTGTTACATAATACATTATCAATTCAGAATTCAAGATTCATGTTAGGCTTGGAACAGTTAAAATCAGAAAAGGATTTCTATTTTATATGGTGTAGGATTAAAACTGAGGTAATGTCAACAAGAATTTGCTTTCTGCATGGATGCTGGAATACTAATGAATAAGGGTGCAGTTTCCATGGATGTTTTCTCTTTCTAATCAACAAATTATTTCTCCATTCTATTAATAAATAGCAATCACCTTCTTGTTAAAAGGATGTTTCTCCAATATTTTACAGGAAAAATACTAATTGTGATCATGCATATTGAAATCTGTATTTTTCTGTATTTTTATAGTAGTTTAGCATAGTTTATGCTAGTTTATACATTAAAGTAAAACATACTGTAAATATATTCAAGAAAAGAATGTACCCAAAGAAAAATTTGCTCAGAAAAATGAATACATTTAAGAAAGTCATAGAATAATGAATGCAATGAAAAAAGTGCACATGACAATGCATATGAACGTTTTTTTGCAAATATTACAAATCTGCATTATAATTATTGTGGCTCATTCCAAAGTCAGCTAGATTTTTTGACTAGACTTGGCATTTTTATCCACCTGTGGAGTCCTTCCCAGGGATCTGGCAGGTAGTTTGTATTGTTGTCATTATTTCTATTATTAAATGTGAAATGATAATGTTCACCGAGGTCAATTCATGACATACTGGGAGATATACATAGAGACATACGAGAGCTAAAGTATTCAAAATATAAGCAGATTCCACCAATCTGCATTCCCCTTTGTAAATTCTGGTCTGGGGTTCTATCAAAAGAAGTAACCTGTGTTCATAAGCAGAATTCAGGAACCCCATTCACTCTGTTTCATTTGTATTGAGGCAAATGATCCATACTTCACAAAAAATGATCATGTGAAAGAGCTTGTGATGTTTTATTTCCCCACTAAATGTTTAGGCTTCAGTGCTTGATTTTTTAAAAAATACAGTTTTAATGGTACATGCAGTATTATTTCCACAACTTTAGCTTTTATATTGCTTTGATATATCCATATATCAATTTTAAAAAATCTTCACAATATAAACTGAAGGTAGGCTTGGACCTTATTTGCTTCTCTTTATAGTATGTTTCTTAGCTTATTAACACTTGAAAAATATTCTACTTAATATGCATCAAGAATAGAAGCTTCACTAATTAAATTGAAATGTGTGAAATTGTTCAGTTTATTCTCCATTAAAATTGCCTATTATAACAACAATAGAAAGAACAATAGAAAGAAATTGGCATATCTGTAAAAATGAGAAGGACTTGATCCTTTACACTCAATTTTTACACACAATTAATGAGTGAAAATGCATGAGATCTAAAATGAAGGAACTTTCTAATAATCTCTATCGTAATTGGGAAAATTTCCAAATTTCCAAACACCAGAACCAGTTATACACTCATTAGTGTATGCTGGCAAAGAAGCAGTTCTTTTACATTAATGTGAATGAAGGATTCTTGTCTTGAAGTGAATTTAAAAAAAAACATTGAATTCAAAGTAAGGAATTAATATGACATAGTAGGAAACCCTGTTGTTTCAAATGAAATGAATATGAACAGTATTAGGTTTGTACAGATCATAGTGTCATATGGATTCACTTGCTGTTCTATCAAATTTCCAGTGATTTTTAAAAAGCCACAAAAATGTTTTTTAAGCCACATCAAAGTTTGCATTTACACAACTGTCCCTAATTTATGCTTTAAAAAAATCAACTCGTCTATTCTGGGCTGCACTGAAATTAAGGTTGGATTACAAACACACATACATACACACAGAGAGAGCACACATGCTTGGGTACCCCAAAATTTAGAATTTTAATACGTGCTGTATTTGAAAATACGCCTATTTTCTCAAAATACCAAATTCATTCTGGTTTTTCTGGCATGCAGAGAAACTCCAGTTCAAAGCCATGTAGACATAAAAATATCTAATGTCACAAAGTTGTAAGGGCAACAAAGAAGATAAAATGAGTCAGTCAGAATAATCTGTTACAATATAATAATCAGTTATTGTATTCAGTTACACTTTCAGGTTCAGAAGAATAGATCGGATGAAAATTGCTCAGGTGAAGACTAAGGTAAGCAACATCAAAGAAATGTAGTCTTCAAGTCATGTTGAATTAGCAAGGTTTGATGAACAGCAATCAGGACCTTGGATAACTCCCATTGCCAATTGCCCCAATAGAAAGATGTTGTCTCAACAAAGAAAATTCATTTAGGTCAGTGTTTTTCAAGTGTGACAACCCTAAGATGTGTGGACTTCAACTCCCACAATTCCCTAACCAGCTGGACGTTGAAGTGCAGACATCTTAAAGTTGCAAATTTGAAAAACACTGATTTGGAGCCAGAATGCTATTTTATAAATGGTCTATACTTATTCAATTTCATACTATTGTGCTGCTATGAAGCAAGACCGGCATTAGGAGAATCAACTCAGATAGTGAAAGATGAGTTATGTGTTCATGTCAGGAATAGGTATAAATAGGGGAGTTAAAGACTTCCTAATGAATGGGCTGACTTTGAGTCAAATCACTCAATGTTTAGACCTTCTCAGGGTAATAATACAGTTTCTGACAAGAATTTGGTAATACAGTCACATAAAGAAATTGTTCCAAATTGATGAACTTTGTTCTGAAGTCTGAGTCTATATTATGATACACATGCTAGTTTGCTATTTCTTCTTTGTGGTTAGTGAAGAAGATGGAACTTGTTGAGATAGGTTGATCACTTTGATTAAAGACATTGTCTAAATTTAATGATGATTGAAAATCCTTTACTGACTTTTTGCTGGAAACAGTATAATTATCATTCTTCTTTTCTTTGATTTCTGCACCTTTGTCTTTGCTTTTCCTTCCTTCCTTCCTTCCTTCCTTCCTCACAGTTTCCTAGCTTCTATTCCAACACATTAACTACTGCATCAAACTGGCTTTCTGTTCATATGTTGGTTTTCATATGCAATTTTGAATATCTATATACATTTTATGCAGTTTTGTGTAAAGTACCCATTTGGAGGCATATTTCTATAATATATACTTTATTATCAAATATTTTTTTTTAAAAAAAGCTGTTAACTGTATTGTGCAGTTCTGAGAAATGCAAAAATTTCTCATGTGAGCTTGCGATTTTCAAATCAGTTGAGTCTATATGAATTTTTTTTAAAAATATGCAGGTTTTCAACCATCTATCAATGTCCCAAATGAAAAATAACATTGGGATTTCTGTAACAGAAAGAATTCAAACAAATCCAGCGGAATCCTTTTTAGCAAGACTTTTCTCTGTCAAAAACCAAATTCTTTCAGGAGTAATTTCTAGAGGAGGCACACGTGGGTAGAGTTGAAAACTAAACAATAGAGCCTAAAGTGAATAAGGACATAATTCTCTCTTTCCCCCATTCTGAGAATACTTCCATCTCCCCTTAGCTTTTCCCAGCTTTCCATTTTTTGCACTGTTAGCTATACATTTTATTCCAACGGATGCTTTAGACTGTTCTCCTTTTTCCCAACTTACTTCCGTTTTACCTATTTTGCTATGTATGCCATTCTGTCATTGTTGCTGATCTGGTAGAAGGATGAAAACCCTTATTCATATAGCCAAGAAGATGAAAATTCTACATGTTGCCTCAGACGATTCCTTGTTTCCTTCCCCCTCCTCGTCCTCCTCCTCCATCTTCTTGTTTATCAAATAATTTTATTAAAAGATTTTAAAATAAAGATTAAAATCCAAACTAACGAAGTAAGGAAGAAAAAAGAAAACAAAAGAAATATAGGGAAACTAAAAGTACAGAAAGTAAAGTTTAAAAAAATAGAAAACAGAGAAAAAAGGTATAAAAATGGCTTCCAATATTCTTTACGGTAGTAATCAGTATACTTATAAATTTACCTTGTTATCTAAAATTACAATAAGTCTATATATAATTATTTTAATTATATATTATTATACATATTTATAACAATAATTCTATAGTCCTTGACTTATAAATGTTCATTTTAAAACCATATGAAGTTACAAGAGACCTCCCAGGAATACTTATGATTCAGCTTCATTTCTCCATTGTGGATAATTATCGTATTATCATAATTATCAAAACAAAGTTCCATTATTTTTTTTCAGCTGTCTGTCCATCATTCCCAAAACAAAGACCTCTAGTCTCAATTGTATGTTAATCTTCAAAATTACATTCATCCTTTGTAGATAGTTGCATTCCAAACTCTTTGCCTACTTTAAATCTTTCTAATAATGGTAAATAAGAAAAAAACATTGGAAGCTATGTTCTTTTGACATCAATTCATGACTTGAGATTTGGGTGGTACAGGGAACTGTGGTACAACAAAATCAAAGTTAATGTGGATTCTAAAAATTATCATGTTAGACATGCTATATTGAGAATTAGAAATAGATATGAGTCCAGGTTGTGACAAAAACAGCTTTGTGTTTTAGATGAGAAATAATAGGCAAATCAAATAGCTAACCTCATAAGACACTAGTTTTTTGTCAAGGAAAATACAAAATAAAATCAAGAGAAGAATTGATGTCAAAAGAACATAGCTTCCAATGTTTTTTTCTTATTTACCATTATTAGAAAGATTTAAAGTAGGCAAAGAGTTCTGTTTGAGTTCTGTAGGCAAAAGTCTTCTGTTTCTCAGCAGTTCCTTGTTTTCTGCTTCTGAGAATATAAGGAGTTGTCCATGTTTTGATCAGCCAATAGGTTTGGCCTCCACACTGAGTTATCCACTGTGTTTATATGTAAGAAAATGGTTTCTGTATTATCTTATTGCTGTTAGAAATCCCAATGTTATTTTTCATCTGGAAGCATTGATACAGTAGGTGCTGAAAACCTGCATATTTTTTAAAATTCATATAGACTCTATACATTTGTGAATAAAATATTTTTAAAAATATCTGAATATAAGCATTTGAATAGATGTTATTCTTAAAATACAAACCAAACATTCTTAAGTTGTGAATGAACCTGATACAGACTAGAAATAGTGAATTCATCTGCCTCTAGGTAAGATCTGCTGGTCATAATTTTGGAAAAACAATTTTCAATGGGACAGGGAAGATAAAGATGGAATGGGACTAGACGAGATCCACATGAATCATTTTCCCCCCATAGACATAATTTTGGGATAACAAGTATAGCAGGACCTTTAGGTACCACACATTTGAGTTCTAGCTGCTGACTTCATAAATAATCAGGGAGACAGAATTCATCAGACCACTCACAAGTTAGTGTCTTTCTTAATTTGTCTTACAGTAATCTTATCATGCATTATGCCTGATCTTTCTTCCATTTTATAAGCTTTATAATTTAACTGAAGCTTGCAATAGAAAGATGGTTCTGTAGAACCAGAAATTCTGTAGAACTGCAGAAAAAAACAATTACTACCAACCTGCCCTCCATTGGGGACCTTTATACTGCACAGGTCAAGAAGAGGGCTGTGAAAATATTTATAGACCACTAACATCCTGGACATAAATTGTTTCAACTCCTACCTGTCAGCATAAAAGTATCCTTTTAGCATGACACTACCCTCAAAACAACACTACAGAACACTGCACACCAGAACAACTAGACACAAGAACAGTTTTTCCCCAAACACTATTGCTCTGTTAAACAAAGAATTCCCTCAACACTGTCAAGCTATTCACTAAGTCTGCATTACTATTATTCTTCTCATCATTCCTATCACCTATCTCCTCCCACTTATGACTATACCTTTGTTGCTTGTATCCTTATGATTTACATTGATTATTTTCCTAATATGATTTGATTCCTTATTTGTACCCTATGGCTATCATTAACTGTTGTATCTTATGATTATTGATGTATGTACCATTTCCTTTTATGTACACAGAGGTTATATGCACCAAAGACAAATTCCTTGTGTGTCCCATCACACTTGGTCGATAAAGAATTCTAATAATAGTTTCATTCTTAATTTGGGTATGGGTGGTGAAGCTTAGAGATGTAAAGAAGTGGAATCACAACCAATGATCCTCCTAGATATGTATGGTTTCAAGAGAAAGTCCAAACAGATGCTCATGAAAGTATCTGAGGTACAAGCAATGCTGAAGGAAACTTAAAGTTTACAGTTCATCCATTGCCACATGGCATCCAATCAGACCTTGATTACAGAACTTTGATGTCCTTCTTAAGCTCTGCTCTGTTGGTCATGGGAGCAACAAATCATCTTCTCCACCATATCTATTTCAAAGATGTCATATATGATGGCTAGTTTATTTATTTATTTA
>JAEANM010006626.1:0-18444 GCA_017656035.1 Myanophis thanlyinensis | reverse complement strand
AAGAGGAAGAAGAAGAAGAAGAAGAAGAAGAAGCCGCCTCGGGTGAGAGGAGAGGAATCCAGGGAGGAGAGGCACTTCCTGTTACTAAAAGCTCCCACAGGTTTTGTTCTGTTTGCTTTCATTCTGCCTTGGCCTGGTTGGTTTTAATGCTCTGGTTTTCTTAAGGCTGCATTTTGGGTTTCTGCTCTTTTTCACTGCATTGTTGTTTTTTTATGCAGACCGCTCCTTATTCCAAGGCTGCAAACAATAAAAGGGAAAGGAAAAGGCGGGGGTTGCCCACCCTTCTCATGGCAAGGTGGGGGCAGGAGGGGAGGGGGGCCAGAAAACACCAGGAAGAGCCCCTCATTGTTCCTTGCCTTAACGTCCCCCTGGCAGCGGCCCACCCGCCACCCCCGTCCTCGAACAAGGCTCCCTCCAATGATCAGGCGAGGCTGTGGGGAGGCTGGGGAGCCCAGC
Organism: Myanophis thanlyinensis; assembly: GCA_017656035.1. Classification (NCBI taxonomy): domain Eukaryota; kingdom Metazoa; phylum Chordata; class Lepidosauria; order Squamata; family Homalopsidae; genus Myanophis; species Myanophis thanlyinensis. The sequence continues at coordinate 17,988 of JAEANM010006626.1, read as the reverse complement.
CGGACCCCAAGGCTCGAGGCTCCCGGACTTTGCCAGCCAGCGCTTACTAAAGGGGAGCCTCCCCAAGCGGCGCCTACAGACAGAGCTAGCCGAGCGGGCTCCCATACAAGGCGGCCAGAGAGGCCGCTCGGGGCTTCCTCGCGCGGACGCGGCGGGCAGAGCTGAGGCGGCCAAATAAGGCGCTCTCCGAGCCGCGCCGGCCGGGCAGGGCCCGCGGCGACGTCATCCGTCCGGAAGGAACCTTGAGTCACCCTTTCCTGCGAGGCTGGCGCGGGGGCGAGGGAGGCTGCGGCGCCCGGGGGGGGGGGGGCAGAGACGCCCCGGGCCAAGGCGCGGGGGAGGGAGGGAGGATGGCGGGTCCGCGGCCGCTTCCCTTGGGCAGCCGCTGCGTTTCCTGGCCCCGGCCGAGCGGGCGGGCGAGTGGGGAGGGGGTCAGGCGGCCCTGCCCGGAGTAGGAGGAGAAGCTCCGCGGGTCTTCCTGGGGCGGGGAAGGGCTGCGGGGAAGGGCAGAGAGGACATCGCCACGCCTCTGCAGAACCGATCCAGGCAGATTCAAGCTCGCCGGTCAGAGCGAATCACTCCACGTTGGAAGAAACCCTTGGCGAGCAGCTCCATGCGCCCAGATTCTACGGCAGGGCCCTTCCCACCATTTGAATTAAAGGCCACCATGCAAATCTTAAACCTCCAGCAACCTCCGATGCGGAAATTAGCACTGGCACTCATGGCCTGCCAACAAGCAATTAATGAAACCCAGCCCTAATCCACCATCCAGACAGGGGCCTTAGTGCCCAACTCCAAAATTGATTTGAGGGTTGCCCATCAATAATCAATATATAGATATGAGGGGGATCAACTTATGGTGTTTTTTAAATTGAGTTTGTGTCCAAATAAATATATGGCACAAAATGGGGCAAATGTTTTCTGTTTTAACTGAAGCAAGCAAGCTAACCATCCTGCTAGGAAAAGGGCAGCCAAAACCTCTCGATTGGAGCCCCAGCCCTTTCCTACAGGCATCACAGCTGCCATCTTGACTTTTTTGACTCCACCCTGCAAAAGCCCGCGTGGCACATTAGCCTAGTCTGCGCAAGTTCACAAGGGCAGCCTTGTCAACTACTACAGCACCGCAGGAAGTTGTGAGCAAAGCTTCACTGAAGAAATTGAACTTCAACTTAATAAAAAAGGGAAGGATTTGAAAGCTGCTCAGATAAGACGGTTAAAGAAGAGTTTTGCTACTCTCAGCAATTTGGAACTAGGAACTGGTGGGTCCCCCCAGTTTGAGTTCCCAAGCATGTTGCCAGCCTCCCCCATCCTGCCAGTTCAAGCTCTTCAATGCTTAGAATTTTGTTACTTTTCAACATCTCTCCAACTTCAGTGCTATCTGGTGCCAAGTAGAAAAACTCCCTGCTTCTTCTCAACCAGCTCTTGTTCCATCAGATAAATGGGGGGATGTTTCACCTATTTAGTGACCAGGTGACCCAGCAGCAACATCTTGTCCATTGGGGGGGGGGGGTTCCTCTCACTTCTACCCATCCATCTCAAGAGATGTCAGGGGATCTCACACACACACACATAGGACCCTTTCTCAACACTAAGAAGGCGCCCTGGCCTTCAGGACTTTGGAGGATTTTAATTTCTGGAAATCCACTCTGTTTTTTGCCTCTAGAACCTAGAACCTCCAGCTCCACAAGGACAGACCAGCCACTTTTCCAGCTGGCAAATGAGACAACCTGGTGCAACTGTGGTGCATGTCCTTCGGCTTGGCTGCATTTTGCCACAACCCTTTCAATTAATTCCCTGCTCTTCCTTCCTCCCTGAATCCCCTTCATGGAAGTCACAAAAGCGCCCAAGGCAGGCAGGCAGGCAGGAGCACCTGGCAAAGGAGAGAAGAGGCCTCTAATACAGTATTTATTAGCATAAGGCTGTAAAAAAAAGAGGGTTGCGCCAAGATATTTAGGTGTTTAATCTGCCATTTTTAATAGATTGGCTAATATTTTCTATTGTGTTCTACTTAAATTTCTTTGTCCTTCAAAGAGCAAGCACTTCTTTGAAGGGTAGCCTCTTGGGTTTTTTTCCTGTTCTTTTTTTTTGTGTGTGTGTGTGACCTGTTCCCTAAAAATCACCATCCCAATTTGCAGAATTTGGAATGGAAAGACCAAAAAACAAACAAACCATGGTCTTAAAATAGGCAATTGTATTTAATTAGCCAAAAGAAAATCCTGCAAATATCCCACAAAAAGAAAAAAAAAACCCCAGTCACAATGTTCAGGCCTCCCGCAGCCCTTAAGGCCCATGTGCCACTTGGGCAGGACATGGTTGCCCCTCCCCCCTGCCTGACCTTGAAGTGGGCAGTGGTGGCCTTGTTCCCACCCGTCCCCCTCCCTCCACAGCCCCACCCAGTGTTGTGTCAGTCGCCATCGCTAGTCATGTATTTGAGAGAGGTGGCCATGTAAATTGAAGTAATAAACAATCAGAGCTTCTAAAAAACAGTAACAGCTCTTAACTTTTAGTTTCAGTCCAATTTTATTCAGAGGCCAACTTCAGGGAACTAACTGGTGAATATTTAAATTCTGGATTTTATCCAAAGTTTTGTATCTAGCAATTTGATTCAATGGGACAAACCAGTGACCAACGTGGGGACTGAGCAGAGAGCAGATCCCTGGCAAGGGTGGCACTCCAAAGAATGTGATTTGAATATACTGTAAGTAAATTAAGGAATAAGTCAATGAAAATCCAGTTTGGTGTAGTGATTAAGGCAACAAGGCTAGAAGCCAGGAGAGCATACGTTCTAGTCCCATATTTGGCACAAAGCCAATTGGGTGATCTTGGGCCAGTCCCTTTGTCTTAGCCCTGGAAAGTAAGCAATGGCAAACCGCTTTTGAAAAATCTCACAAAAAAATCTGCAAGGACTTGTCCAGGCAGTCTCTGAGCTCGGACACCACTGAACAGAAGTAAACCTGACCATTTTCCATTTATTTAGCAATTTCCCCTTCTTATGGTGAAAACTCCATGACTGCAGAAATTTCTGGAGGAGTTCCAAATTCATTTTTGGAGGGGAGTGGAGGGGAGGCTGTATTTTATGCCATTTGTGGGGGAAATTATCGAGAGGGTGCAATGATTCAGAGATCATCATCATCATCATCATCATCATCCCAAGGGAGTCATGTTAAGTAATGAACACAAAGAGGTGAAATCCTTTTTAATGAAAACCAAGCAGCTCTTGGTGTTAAAAGAAAAGAGGAAACATGCTTGTTCCACTGTGGGCAATATCCTGCAAGGGAAGGATATTGACGAATGGTTGCGCGAGAATTCAAGAGGCCTAGCAAGCAAGGAAGTTCTAGCTTTCTTCATGAAAAATCAGAGACAGAGAAAGTTTTTCCTTCTATGCTCAAATTGTTTGTAAAAAAATAAACAGGGAAAAGAGGAAGAAGCTGGGAAAGGTCCTCCAAAGTTGAATTTAATTATAGGAAATTCACCTTTGGACAACGTTAATGAAAGTCCTTTTCCATCTTCTTTTCTCTTCTTTTTTGTTGGTAATCATAGTAACACAACAGAATGCTTAATAAATTAGTGGAGGAAGCATAAAAAAGAGCAGGTCTTTAGTAAAAATGTAATAAACTGGCATCAATAAAAGGAACATCTTGTTTCTGGCAGCAGCTAGTAAAATGCTTCCAAGACACGAAATAGTAGAACATGAAAGGCAGCAGACAGAACAGTTCATATATTCCTTTTTGCCATAATTACTCAGTTTTTTCCCTTAAAAGGAAAGAGGATCTTCCAACCTTAAAAGGAAAGAGGATCTTACAACGACAACCCATTGAGCACTGTGCCACATTAAAAGGCAAAACATGTCAATTCCTAAGCATTTCTAACACTGCAAGGTACCATACATAACATTCTTCCAAAGTCTTAGAAGCAAGCCGCCCTGAATATTTTTTTCACTTTTTTGAACAGAAGCCTGACCTCTCTGCAAGCCCCTTGCCCACCCTCCATGGCCTGTGCTGCTTTCAAGGAAGAATCCAATACTGAATTGAACCCAGAAAAGAAGTGGTGACCAGCACCAGCCCACAGCATCTGTGTGGGCAGGACGGTTGTGATTCCATTCATGGCTAGCAGCTCTCTTGGGTACTTTTCATGCATAAATATACTGGAGCAGCCCAACTGCAATTCCACAAAGGCGTGGATAATGGTTGTTAAGTTCAGCTTTCATCTGAAAACTGCCATGGGGCACTTCTGGGAAGCCCCCACCCCCACCTTCCAGAGGAGTCGCGCTTCTCATCACAGACTGAACTCCAGCCGTGAGCCAGATTTCCTTGCAGAAATTTGAATTCCTGGCTTGTCTGGCTTTAATTTCAGCTTGTTCACCCTCATCCCACATACTACTGAACTGAGGCAACATCTGAGGCCAATTTGCTTGGGGTTAATGACAAGAAGCAATAAAACTACCACTATTGAAATACTGATGAAAACTCACAGCAAAGCTCCAGCTGATTTTTTTTTTTGCACTGCTGGCAAATAAGGGAACAAGATGGAGTCCACAGGGCACCCCAGGCTAACGGTCAGGCTGACAAGCAAGGAAATCAGCCCCTTCCACTCAACATCAGGTAATAAGCCATCAACCAGGGGGGGGGGGCTTTGGATTAACAGATCCACACGCCAATCTTCCTGGCATACGTCAGGAGACTTAGTTCCACATCCTGAAACAAGAGCAGGGCTGAAATGGACCAGCTAACTCTAGCTATAACTAGGATACATTTCTCAATAAGTCTTCATCAACTTGATCTCCTTGGCCAAAAATGAAATATTTGCAGCTGGTCAATAATTCCAGGAATCATGCAATTCCAGTAGTCAAACCTTGATATGAGGCACTCTTTATTTTACTGGGCCAATTCAGGGTTTTTAAGTTATGGTCTTATAACTTGGCTCTTTTAAACAATAAGCAACAAAGCCTACTTCCCAAAAATGTTTAAAAATTATCCTAACCTAAAAAGAATCCTAGAGCAACTAACCTTAAAATTTAACTAAGCATTCCTTTAAAAAAAAAATCTAGTCACAAAGATGACATAATTATTTTATTTCTTAAGCCTGGAAAGACATACCAAAAACCTTTTATTTCCATGGGGTTTTGCTCCCCTGTGTTAGTCGCCCTGACAACCTTTATGAACATATCCAACATACAAATCTACACAGATGCAAATCAGGCACAATGTCTAGGCAGATTCTCAGTCATCCAGGTTATGATTGCCCCAAAGGTGCTTTTTCAAAGGGCAACTGAACTTGTTTTCCCTTGAAGCCGGTCTTTCACTTCTCATCCAAGGAAGTTCTTCCATTCTGAAGCAGCTTTTTAGGTGAGAAGTGAAATGTCTCCAATGAAAAACAAAGTCCAGCTGCCTTTTGAAAAAGCACCTTTGGGACAAGTATCCTCCATGTGTCTGGAGAATGGCTGGCAGGGGAAGGCGACAGACAGATGGACTTCAGGCATGGCTGCTTTCTTTAGCCATTCGCTAAAGAGTCAGAAAGCACTAAGTGCTCCTGTCTACAAAGCTGTACAGAAACACCACACCTCTGCTCTGCTCTGCTCTGCTCTGCTCTGCTCTGCTCTGCTCTGCTCTGCTCTGCTCTGCAATTGTGATGAATCCCTGACAACAAAAATAGGTCTATTTTGAGGTTAGGAGAAAACTTAAATTATAAAGGTTGTTCGTAAATGTTGAAGTCACCAGGTTTTAGGATAGATAGCTTACTTGTTCAACCACCAAGGACCTAGTTTTTGCTGTTATGAGACAAAATGAAGATATTGTATCACGAGACTTTTTCACCCTTAGATGTTATCTGACCATTGCAGAAATCAAACAAACATACCGAATGCAAACCAGAGGTACGTATATAACCAGCAAGATTACCGCCAACTTGTAATTTCTATTCTAGTACATGTGGAAAGTTGTTAAACACACAAGGGATAATCAAAGTGCTGGCATAATAAATATTTTAATTCCGTTTTCTATTAAATTAGTTTTATTTCTGACCACAGCTTCATTTTGGCCCTGCCCACTTTCTAGATTATGTTGGGCAACAAGATCTGGGCTGCAAAAGTCCAGGCAGCCGTGAGAGGCAGCAGAGTGACCTCCACCAGAGGCTGCTCTCGGCAGGTCCCACAGGGCAGGGCCAGGAATGTGGCCCCACACAGGATTGGAGAGAAGTTGCACATTCCTGATGTAATCTCAGAGAAGATAAGGACCTTGAGTCACGGACTCCTTCAGATTGCAAGAAGTCTTACTAACACCCTGAGGCTGTTGGAGGGTTTGGCTGGCCCCTCAGACCTATAAACTCTTCCCATAGTGTAAGTTTAATGTGACAAAAAGAGATTATTAAACAAAGAACCACATGTACAAATTAATTTGAATTAACCACATTCAGGGTTGGAGCAGGAACACACACCCCCTTTGTGCCAGTTGCTCCCTCTCTCTCAGCCCAGCCCACTTCACAGGGTTGTTGTGGAGAAACTAGGAAGAAGTATTAGGTTTGGTTCCTGCCTTTGGTTATTTATAAAGACAATAAAGGTGGGATTAAATAAAAAAAATCTAAGACTTAATTTTGCATGTGAGATAGGCAGCTCTAGAAATGAATTACAAAAAAATAAATTACACCCAAGTACAGATTTCTGCCTGGGAAAAGGGGCACTTCTCAGACTATCAGGGTAATTCCGGCACTCTTAAAACAAAAGTGCTACTTAGGATCACTGAAGACATACTTTTGCTTTAACAAGTGTGCCTTTTTAGTTTATCATTTACAGTAATTGCAAACACAAAGACACCGTTTCTCAATAGATCCCAGGAATTCTGGCTTTAAATTTTTTAATATTATATCAGATCAGACAAAATAGTTTCTATCCATGATCACTGGAAGCAAAGACAACTGACTCAGGCACTGTGGGAATCTGAGGAAATCGGCCTCCAGGAGTTCACCTGGCAACTAGCATGTGTTTCCTCTGGCCATAAGTGGTGCCCAGAAGGCACGGTTGCAGATGACCTCTGCCCAAAGGTCTCCAGCTACTGGTAGGAATCTGGTTTGGAAGGCTGAATACAGGGACGGCAGCCGCATGGATTTCTTTCCCAAATCCACCTTCAAGCTATGGAATCACAGCTGTACATGGTTGCAAATGCACCCGATGTCTGGAAATGTGGATGGGTTGCTGGTGGCCCAGGCGTGGAGGTGGGGGGAAGCGCAGAAGGGAGGCGGCCTCTGAAGGGAACAGGAAGAGGGGGGGCTTGTTACAACATCCGCCTTCTCAAGAGAAGGTCTGCAAACCCCACCGTGGTGCTAGCCTGGCTGGCTGGCTGGCATGTCAAAAAAAACAACAACCCTCCTGCCTCGGAACAAAGCAGCCTTTTGGTTTCTTTCTTTCTAAAAATGGCAGGGCTTTTTAAAAAAAAGACTGAAGAAAGGAAAGCTGTAGCTCCATCTCATTTCAAAGGTTATACCACTCAAGTATCAGATACCCATCTCTTTAAAGAAGCCATTGTACAACCCAAGGAACAAGGAGTTAGAGAATCAAACTGATCTTTCGCCAGCAGTGGGGGAGAGGGGGGAATCCACTCACAATACTCTTAGTATTTTAAGGAAGCTGTGCAAAGTAGCATTTCTCCCCCCCCCCATCTATGTCACTTTGAAAAACATTCTCCTGTTGTGAGCTAATCAAAATAGTCCCATTTTGCTCCTTAAAAGTTTTCAGTTAAGAAATAAACTAAGATTATTTCTTCTTTTCTCTTGAAATCTTTTCGCCTAAAATCTTCCTGTTTTTCCCCAAAAGGAAGTCAAGTACAGACTTGACACAATCAACGTTTAGCACACCTCGCCTTCCTTAGCCAAGGAAGCCGCGTCCCAGTCAAGCTCAGACAAGGCTCTGCATCAACTCCAAATTCATTCACCAGCTCCAAACCAACGTGTTCTCGGCACAGTGAAGATCAGCAATGATTTCAGTTCAAAACTTTTTCCAAAGCCGGTAGTCAGAAAGATGTAGCTTATGACAGCTTATGTCAGCTATGTATATTTCAGTGATCACAGGAAATACTCTGAAATTCCGTTTTGAAAGACACAAAGAAGATAAAAGATATGGAAGCTCTCCAAAGCGGTTGGCCCTGGTCCAACATAAGGCAGCAAAACCAGGCCAACCACAAATGCGATTAGCAAACTGGGGAGCTCCCATCAGTCCCCCAAGACAAGATGCCCCGTGCCACAGACACACATCTCCAGAGGCTGCTCCCCCTGCCATGCACCCCAGCCGCAACCATGAGCTCTGCCTTGCTCCTGCTCTCCTGCAGGGTTAAATCTCTCTGCACCATCTGACTTATTTTCAACTTAAAGAATATTAGAAAACAACACGTTATAGGCCAGCCTCTGAGGGCAGCAGTCCCTTTGGCATTCCTCAAAAATAAACATGGCTCCATTTGGCAGGGTGCCAACCAATCCCATGCACAGATGCGAGTAAGGCAGGTGAGCGAGAGCATCCCAGAAGGGATGGCACAGACCACCTCCCAAGCAATGCTGCCTTCCAGCTCACAAACAGCTGCGCCCACAGCAGCCATTCTTATGAGCAGCCACAGCAAATCAGGGACACGTCTCAGAAATGTAAAGCTCTCCAGCCACAAGCTATCTCACCCCGAAACTAGCATTTGGGTCCCTAAAATTGGCACCCCGTCCTTCAGCAGCCTCCCCAGCCTCTAACTTTCCACAGGGCTCCAACTATAATTCTTATCAGCATCAGAGTGCCCCGGGCTCACATCTTGCAGTGGTATGTCAAAATGACTTTGGGAGGCGGGGCAAAGAGATGTTGTCTAGGAGTGGCCAGGTAAAGGGGCACAACCTGTGGCTGGGTAGTGGGTGAGGCAAGAGACTTAGAAGGAATCCTCCCCAAGATCTCAGGCTGCAGAACTTTCAAATTCTGTTAATGTAGCTTTACCATAAAGCAGAATTAATCTTATCTAGTTGTGTTCCCTCTGTCTGGTAGATCTAGTAAGGCTGACACATCCAGACAAAACCTGCAGCGCTTCAAGGGAATTGCTTCCGTTTCAGACTTGGGATGTCCACGATACTGGACTGCAGATCCCTTAGACCAGACCAGGACCCTGTACAGCCCCAGGGCCACATCTGGCCCTTTGGCTGTCCTGGTCTGGTCCATGTGCGATCACTTGGAAATCAGAAATCAAATGTAAATAAGCGTATACCATGCATCAATACAAACTATCTTGCTTTTTGTTTGAAGGCAACTATTTTTCAATTTAGGCATGTATGTGCACGCATGCCTACACACCTTCAGTTCTTTTGGTTCACTGTCCCAGTTGGTCAGGTTGGCCCCTTGGGAAAATTACCCCTCCCCTTAGAGCAATCATTACTGCTACTGAGAGAGGTGCAGTTTTCGCTTCTCTGCAGTCAAGGAGGTCAGCTTTTTGCTCAGCTTTCTGGATTTCCAAAGGATCTGATACTATTAGAAAGAAGATGCTGGTCTTGCAACATTTCCACCGGGGTCCTTGTGCACGAGGATGCAGGAAAACCCCCAGGCCTGGCAGGAAGAAGGCCCACCTCCATCCCTCGGGTCTCCAGATCAAGGGGGGTCAGAGAGAGTAACTGCCGGGAAAGGCCTCTGGCTGAAATCCAAAGTGCTCCTCAGGTTATGCCCAAAGGAGTCAACCGGCCTTTCCCCACCAGGCAACGGTCAAAAGGCACCCTACTGGAACAATTGGAATAAACACCCCAAAGCCGCTGGCCAGGCACGAGGGCAGGAGGTCCTGCCGGCTGGGGAATTCTGGGAGTTGAAGTCCCTACAGCTTAAAGGTGCCAAGGTTGAGAAACGTTGCGGCACGCAGACAATGGGATTCCCATCAAGGGAATGTGAAGCTTTTCTTCATAAAAGGACACGCCGTCTCCAACGGTCCCTCCCAGCTGAGGCCCCGAAGGCCACCCGCCGCTGGATCCCAGCACTGAGCCACTGCACAAGGGGGCGTCCCCCCCTCCCCCGCCAGCGGCAGCCCCCCACCGGCCGTTTGCGCCCCAAAAGGAACCGGGACTTTCTTACTCGGCGGGGCGGGGCGGGGCGGGGCGGGGCGGGGGGAGCCGGGTCGAGCCTGCAGGAGCGCCCCCTTTGCTGCCTTTCCCGCGGGGACGCCTCCGTGCCTCACGTGGGCAAAGGGCCACGCGGGGGAAATTCTGCCCTTGCTCAAACTCTCGCCCGGAGCCACCGCCCTCCGCCTGAAGAGCGGGAAAGCTTCGGCGGGGCCCGGACGGCCTCTGCCCTCCTCCGTCTCTCAACCGCCGCCGCACCCTCCTGCCAGCCGCAGCGCAACCGGCGATGCTCCGCGGGGCTTCCTTCCCGCGGCCGCAGGCTCCGCCCGGCCACCCCGGGCTCGAGGACCGGAGAGGCAGAGCCGCCTCGGCCCTTCCACCCGGCGCGAGCGAGGCCCCCTTCCCCACAGGCGCAGCACCGGCATCGCCCCGGCCGTTGCCCTCTCGTCGGCGGAGCAGAGCGGGTCCCAGCCAGACAGCCGCGCGGCCCCCGGGGAGGAAGGCGGGCCTGCGGGAAAGCTGCCAAGCCCCCCCCCCCCCGCACCGCCCTGGGCTGCTTCCCGCCCGACGGCAGCCCGGCGCTCCGACCGGCTCCCCCCGCCCGGCCCACAGCTCAGCGGGCGACTCCCGCCCCCCGCCCCCCGCCGCCGGGCCTCCCGCGGGAGTTTCCGCCGCGCCAAGCGCTCTCCTCGGGCGGGGTCCGACCGGCGCAGCGGGCGAGGCTGTCGGTAGCGCCGCCAGGGACGGTCCCGGCTGGCTCCGAGGCCGAGGGGCTCAGCGCCTCCCGAGCTGCCGTGGGCGGAAGCGGCGAGCGCGTGTGCGGAGGGCCGACGGGGGCCCCTTCCCGCGAACGACGCCCCCATTCCCGGGCGGGGCGGGGCGGCGCAACGAGACCTCCGGCCCCCCGACGCCAGGAAGGTCGGCGGCCGGTAGGAGGGAGACCCCGCTGGCGCCCCCGCCGCTCCCTCCCCGCCCCCCCCCGGGAGACGCCCTTCCGCTCCGCGCACTGCGGGCAGCCGCGATGCGTCGCCGCCGGAGGAGAAGGGGCGCCTCCGGTCCGCGGCCTCCCCTGCCCGCTCCCCGCCCCGTACCGTTTTCGGCATCGTGCCGGCGGGCTGGGCGTCCTTGAGGCTGCGGGCGTCTCGGCTGGGCGGCGGGAGTGACTCGTCGGCAGGCTGAGAGCCTCGGCCAAGCGCGCCGCCTTTATTCGGGGCCGGCGCTCTGGAGCCCCCGCCCCGACGCTCCTGCCGCTCTCCCGCCCTTCCCGGGCGGGCCTGGCGCCCTCCCCGCCTCGGGGCTTCCCCGGCTCGGTCGCGCCCCTGTGCCAAGCCGGCCGGCGGGGGATGGGGGGGTCGGGGGGCGCTCCGGGCGACCCTAGCATCGCTCCTGGCCCGGGAAGGCAACGCTCGGGAGAGTCTGGTGCGCGGCCGATGGACTTTCGTTCCGGCGCTTTTCTCCCCGGTGGGCGGCGAAGAGCGGCTGTGGAGAGCGACCCACGGGCCACGCCGCAACCCTCCCCCCTCCCCGGGCGCCGCCAGACGTTGGGTGCCGGGTGGGGGGCGCTGAGTGCGCAGGGAGGAGCGAGCTTCTCATCCCAGCCTCTACCTCGGTGGGGCTTCCCTTGACACTGTTGCCCGAAGCCCCTTGGAAAGTCCTGCATCGCCTCGGTGCCGCTGGCCCTTTTGGCTCGGTCCTACCGAGACCTACTGTGGCCTGTAAAAGGCAGGAGACGGAGTCGTTGGAGGCTGCTCGGAAACCGAACTAGCCAGAAGCTGCCTTGCGGGTTGCACAATGGATCCTGGCCATATGCTCCATTCTCTCTGTACGTGCACTGACACTCAAGGGGTCTTCCAACAATCCAGTAACTTATTAGGGTGGTTAAGAAAAGCCGGTGGGCGCTTGCCATCTTCCTGCATCCTGGCTAAGGGAGCCTCCTTGGCAGTCCCTCCAAAGTCTGGGACAGAGCAGAAGGCCGTTTTCCCCTTTCCCCAACAGCTGAGTCTTTGGGGCACATCTTCCCCAGGGGCCGGTTCATAGGCAGGCCCCCTCTGGACAGAGTTGTCCTTTGACTGCCTTACCCAGCCTAGTCTTATGACCAGGGACCATATCCTTCCATACAACCTCCCTAGATTTTGGATTGAAACAATGTATCCATTGATGGACTGGCACAATGTTTCTCAACCTTGGAAACTTTAAGATAGGTGGACTTCATCGTTCTTGGGTCCTGTGCAGAACACAGCAAGTGTCGGATCATTTAGATGGGCTTCTGTTGCCAGAATTTCCCAGCTGGCTTTGCTGGGAACTGATTTGACTTGATTTGTATTCTGCCTTTATTACCTTATAGGTAACTCAAGGCAGCAAACATTTCCTCCTCCTATTTTCCCCACAACAGTCCTGTGAGGTGGGTTTGACTGAGAGAGAGTGATAGGTCCAAAGTCAGCTTTCGTGTTTTATAGGCAGGACTAGAACTCCCAGTCTCCTGGTTTCTAGGTCAGCTCTACTAGGCGTCCATTCTAACAATGGGCTCTGACATAGTTGCTTTTCCTTCTTTTAAACCAGGTGGGTGTATCCATACTCTGAATTTCAAATTGAAATTATTTGCTGTGCTGTTTACTGTTTGGTTTTTACTTCTTATCCATTTAACGACTTACTTATTCATATAAGAGCCATGGCAGTGCAGTGGTTAGAATGCAGTATTGCAGTCTGACTCTGCCCATTGCCAGGAGTTCAATCCTCATGGACTCAAGGTTGACTCAGCCTCCCATCTTTCCGAGGTCAGTAAAATGAGGACCCAGATTGTTGGGGGCCATATGCTAACAAATGTAAACGACTCAGAGTGTGCTGTAAAGGACTAGATAGTAAAGTGATATATAAATTTTAAGTGCTACCGTTATAAGACTCCCTTGATATAAGATTTCTCAAAGACTTAATTGTCAACATAATATATGAATGCTTCATGAATAAATCTACAAACATACATAGTAAGATAAACATTTTATAAGCCATGTTCACAGGATTTATTTGTTTATTTTTATTTTTACTCAAGGTGGCAAACATTTAACACACCTTCGTCCTCTTCCCCACAACAACCCTGTGAGGTGGGTTGAGAAAGAGTGATTGGCCCAAGCCAGCTTTCATGCCTAAGGCAGGACTGGAACTCATCACTCTCTTGTTATCCTTTTGGTGTTTGGTGAATTTATTCTATGCAACGCTTTCTGCCAGTCATCACTAATCAGCCAGCGTTTTCCTAATGCTGCACCATTCTGAGAAAAACTATTTTCCAAGCTTTCTCAAAAGAGTCTGAGAACAAGTTTGAAAGAAAGTTATTCAGTTCACATTGTACTTCTAAAAACACCAAAGTGGGTTCTTTCAGGTGAGCCTTTCTTCAGCTTTATGGCGTGTTCATTTCAACATCACTTAAAAACATTACATCTCTTTTAAAACAAGGTCACTGAGGGTGGGAGAGAAAGCGAACAGGAGGGTCACCCAGCAGGGTGGGTTCAGGGGCACCACAGTGCCTGGCCTCTGTTTGCAGGGCATGTTCCTCCCCCTCCTACTGCCCTTCTCCCTGCCTCGCCAGCAATCGGGTCAAGCACCAGGCTCAGGCTTGTGGGGGTCAGGGAGGCCTGGCAGCAACAGGTCAAGAGTCCAGCAAGCACAAGAGGGGACACCCTCTCTAAATGGCTGGTCTGGAAGGGACTGCATGCTGCACATCTTCACTTGGGGGAGGGGGGACTGCCCCGTAACCAATACCAACATCCAGATTGTAGCCACACTCAACAGCTGCCTGATGAAGAGTTCTGGCAAAAGCTTGCACAGTCTTTTTTGCAAGGATGCTACATTACCAATTGCAGCTGTGCCCCAGAAGAGCTTAAAATTTGGAAGAGGTAGCCGATCCCTCTTATGTCCCATGATCTGTAGCTTCCAGATGTTCAACAAAAGCCTTCCTGGACTGAGCTCTGTTTGCCAAACTCCTTCCCATTGAGCATTCAAGCCCACCCAGTAGAGTTCGCTGCAAAGGGAACACAGGGAGGAGGTGGAGGAGATCTTTGCTAAAGGAAGGGTCCCAGCCCGGGAAGGAGGGAAGGAAATCAAACATACAAAGGTCTGCAAAAGGTTGTTTCCAGAATCAGTAGGAAATTATAAAGGGCCAGCAAAAATAAAACTGGGCTTTGTCTTGCAGTGGTCTGTTTGGGAGGATTCAACATGGCCACAATCCACTACAATCTGCAGCCTCCTTGCTTCTTTCCATTCAAAATTTGCCTCAATTCATTTTGTCAAAATCTATTTTTAAAAAACTAAAAATAACCTGGGCGTTGCCAGCTGCTGTCGGCCACAACAGACTTTGTGAAAACCTAACAGTGCCAGACTCAGTTTCCAAGTTCTAGAAGGTTGCCAGTTTCTCATAAAGATGCTCCTTTTTTTCCTATCCAGCGAAGATGAAGGTGGTTCAATGATGAAGGTGGTGGGTTGGGTTCAACCATGCAGCCCATTGACCCAGGACCTCTTTATTCTAGCCAGAGGGAAATCCTCGTGGGGATTTTGCTGTGGAAATAGCAAAAGGGGGAGTCGATGCTTGCAGTCTGGAGTTCCCACAAGGCAGAGACTCTAAATGGGCTTCACTCATTCATTCCGCCTAAGAGACACCCAACTCAGCTCCAGTCACTTTCTGTGCTGCTCAGAGATGGGTTGGGATGGAGGACATGGCCTCAGGCCAAGGGAGACCTCTACGGGGTGCAGCCCCAATAGACCACTATTCCTACCCTGTGGGTCACCTCTCAGCTTGACTACTGCAAGACACTCTGCTTGGGGCTGCCCTTGAAGCTACCCAGAAGTTTAAACTGGTCCAGAGTGGACAATCACAGGCATCTTGATAAGCTCACATAACAGCTCTGCTTTGCAAGCTACACTGGTTGCCAGTTTGCTTCCAGATGTGATTCCGATAATGACATTAGTTGTTACCTATAAATCCCCACATATCGGTAGCATAGGGCCTGGTTAGTTTAGGAACCACCTGTCTCCCCTAACGGCTCTGGCTGATCTGATGTGGCAGGGGTGGCATGCTCTCCATTTCTTTGGTTAAGCGGTGTCGATAAGCCTGGAAGTGACTATCCCAGCACCTGCCACCTGGAGTAAGGTTGCCTGGCAGTCCAGATGCCCCCCCCCACCCTGCTGGTCTTCCAGAAGGACTTGGATTTGGCTCTTCGCCCAGCCTTGTCCTTCTCTGGTTGATGATCTCAGCCATCTTTGCTCTTTTTAAATTTGTGTTGTTTCCTTGTTTTAAATACTTTTAACAATTTGTTAAAATTGGCCAGATTAATTGGGAATCAATGCGTACACAGTTTTAACATGCTTTTGTTGTTGCAATAGAGGAAGAGAGTCCTGCATGACAACATCCAAGGACTGTAGTAGTTGCTGAGTGGATCTTCTCCTTCCCTCCCCTCACTCACACTCACTCACACACACACTCACTCACTCACTCACACACATACACACACCCATCCACCCCACCACCCCACACACACTTGGCCTGACTTTCAAACTTTGTAATGTTTCAAAGCCTCAAAAGAATAAAGAAGGTTGTGAGACCTGCTCATATGAATAAAACCAAACAACTAAAAAGTAACTTTAAAAACATAAAATAAAACCCCTGCATTAGCCTTTGATCTCACCAACTCTTCCTAATTCCGCTCTGCCTGTGTGGATTTCTCTTTGCCACAAGAGCTTCTCATAAACCCTGGCAAACTCCCTCTGGGCTGCTCCCTCTGCGTTGCCTGCCCAAACCGTGGCAGGCCTGCACAGGCGAAGGGAGAAGCCAGCTTCCCCCACATTCCTTCCTCCTTCACCTGAACAGCTTTAAGGAGCCCTGGGAGTCTCTTGGCTGGGGTCTTGCAGGAGCCCAAGCTGAGCAGCCTTCTTGGGTCAAAGGGGGGGGAGCAGCTGCACGTAAAGCAGTGTTTCTCAACCTTGGCGACATTAAGATGTTTGGACTTCAACTCCCAGAATTCCCCAGCCAGATTTGCTGGTTGGGGAATTCTGGGAGTTGAAGTCCAAACATCTTAACGTCACCAAGGTTGAGAAACACTGACTTAGAGGGAGAGCAGGAAAACCTTTGACTCAGCCAAAGGGAGAAAAGAAATGGACCCCCAGAATCAGAACCCTTAGCTGCTATCCTCTCTTTAATATCTTGGGGGGAGGGGTAATTTTCCTGCCATCTATGGGGGTGGTTGCAGAAATAAGACACCTGACGATGATTAATCTACATTTTCCAATGCTGTAGGCATCAAGGTTACTTATAGAAGCTACTCTTCCTATTTGCTCTTGTGAGCTGTGAGATACAAAGGTTTTGCTCTAACCTCAGTTGGATAGTTATTTCCCTTTTTGGTTGCATGCAGCAGGTGCCAGGAGACAAGCAATCCTCATTAATACGTAACCTTTCTTGCGGATGCCCGAACCGAACAGGTTTCTGGGTGCAGAGGGAAAGAGAGACGGAGGGGCTCTAAAACTAGCCCAACAAACCAACCTCATTTGTGAGTCAAATCCTGGAGACCCTCATCACCACCTGGGCTCACCTGGCAGCTTGACAGGAGGCCCCTGGAGTATATTTGGGGAGAGTTTTCCTGATAAAAGTTTCTTCAAAGTTCCCTTTAATGTTCTCATCCTTTGGTGTTCGTCCTGGCATGGATACACAAATTCGTTTTCAGTAGTTACTGGAATTTTTAACTTTTGTGCACTGCATGTGACTGTGACTGCAATGTCATATTTTTAAAACGTCAGATAAGATACAGGATCTGCTAGGTGAGGGATCCGACAGGTGATTCCGGTGGGAGAGAAGCAGAAGGAGATCGGAATGACCTCGACGGGATGCAGGATGGAGCTCCAAAAAATCGGATTACTATTGGTTGAAATAAGAGGAAGGAGAGAAGATGGTGCTAAAGGCAAATCATGTGAACAGGAAGTTGTTGAGATAAAACGGAGTCGTCGCTCCGAAAAAGACAACGGAAATGAAGTTCCTCTGCTGAATGACACCCTCTCCCTCCCCCCGCCTTCGGATCCCTCACCCTGCAAATGAGAAACTCGCAAGGTGTTTCCCTGGCGAGCCCCCCTCCCCCTCCCCCTCCCCCTCCCTCTCCGGGCGCCTGCCTGCCTGCCTGCCTGCCTGCCTGCCAGATCTCCTCCCCGCATCTTTCAAGTGACCGAGGGGAGCGGATGAAACCGGCGGTGATTTGCAGCTGGTGAGGGCAAAGCGGAGGAAAAGCCGCGGACCAGATCCGCCGCCTGGGCCGCTTGAACCGAGGCTGAAGGCGCAGAAAGGCCAGTCGGTAGCCGGGCCGGCACCGCTCTCCTCTTCGGCTCGGGGGCGCCGTCTGCCCCCCTCCAGTTCCCGCCACGGAATGAAGGATGTTGACCGACGGAGACCCGGGCTGAAGACAGGAGCTCGCCCGGGGTGGGGAAAAGAGGTCCAGGCTTGGTTGGGAGGAAATCAAGTCCCCCGAGCAGGATTTGAAGGGGGGCGCTGTGGGCACCGGGACAAAGGAGAGGGGGCCTTCTCGGGAAATGTCAAGGCCCCTGAGACGACCCCCCCCCCCAGGCCCGCCAGAAGATGGAAGCATCATTGCAGTTCTAGGGTTCCATATTATGCTGCTTTTATTATGGTTTTTATCTTAATTTAATATATTGTCTCCATTATTGTATTATCCTCATATTATATGCAAGTTGTATATATTTATATGCTGATGCTTTATTTAAACTAAACTTGTATAGCAGTGATTGCATGACCTCCATCAATGCCATGTGCTAAACCAATCAGTCAATCAGCAAGAGGGATGACCACTGCGAGAAAGCCTACCCCTTTGTCATAGACCAGGGGTGGGCAATTACGGCTCCTTCATGACTCGTGGACTTCAACTCCCAGAATTCCTGAGCCAGCCATGC
>JAEANM010006625.1:0-18445 GCA_017656035.1 Myanophis thanlyinensis | reverse complement strand
TCTCTCTCTCTTCTGAAGGCCGTCTGTCTCTTACTTCTTTTACTTAGTATTTTTCATTAACCAGCTCTGGATTTTTGACTCATAGCTATAATCCTGAACAAATTAGTTACCCTTCTTTATGATTAGGCCTATTTCACATATTTGACAATTGGAGAAATGTGATAAAAAAACGTGTTCTGAACTTATTTCAGGGTCCTTACATGTAGGGATTCCCTCCTTAAGTATTGTCTGAAGTAATTTTTACAAATTTTGGGTTTTTAAAAAATATATACAGCATGCTCCATTGGGGGGTAGGGGAAAGCTCATTAGTTTTGCTTAACTTTTTTTTTCTTTAAAAAAAGGTGTGGTGAACTGGTAACTTTCAAGTGAAGCACACCCATTTAATCTGAAACCTCTTACAAAAAGAGAACAAAACAAGAAGACATTTTGAGGCCTATATCACCTAGCAACTGTCTTTTGCATAGTGAAGAAAAGCAATAGTTGTATACTCTGTTTCATTTGCTTTTCTGTACTGTGCTTCCTTTCTCAATGAATTGTGTGACAATGCACCCCCATTGCACTATAGAAAAGTAAATATGTAACTCAATGAGTAATGAAAAATAAATATCATTCAAAATGAGTATGTTCATAGCAATATTGTTGTTTTGGTATATAAATATGAAAATACCTTGGATTTCTTTCCAATATGCCTTTAACCATTTAATCTCCATCACTTGAGCCATCTTATACGGTCCATTCCTTTTCAGAAAGTATTAGGCTGGACTCACACAGAACACTAAGCCATGTTTGACCTGGGTTTATTGGATGAACCAGAATTTGCTGGGTTCTCAAAGGAAACATAAAACCGTAAGTTACAGATCAAAATGGTTGTGTTAATAGAAAGTGCTGAACAAAACTAGATAAACTATCTTATAGCTTAGCATGTATTGTGGAGCCATTCATGGACCTGCATTCATTCTTTCCTTATAGCAATTTTCCATGAATTTTTTTTTACATTCAGTAATGCTTACTCCTAGGTAAATGCTGTAGTTTGGAAGCATGCGCTCACAGAACCAGGCTGCAGAGGCAGGGAGGCAAAGGAGCGAGAGACCGCTGGACTGGAGGTGGAGACCTTCAGGGTCTGCTGAGGTGCGGAGGCAAGGTTCTGAGAGACTGCCGAGGCACCGAGGTGGAGGCCTCGAGGGACTGCCGAGGACACCAGAGCAACCTGGGATACAGCCTCAGATGACTGCTGAGAACCATGGAAGGCAGCAGTGCCAGGAGTGGCTTCGGGTAATGCCAGGGTCAGCTGGAGACAGCAGCACCAGGAGCGGCTGAGGAGATCCATCCGCCAGGAGCAGCTGAAACAGCCTTGAGAAACAGCCCCAAGATACAGCCTTGAGAAACAGTGAGGACTGCCGAGAGTAGCCATGGGACGACAGAGCCAGATGAACACTGTGGTCATAACAACAGACATTCTGTTCCCCTTGCTATTTTAATTTTAATTTTTTTATTTTTAGGGTCTCTAGTGGCTGCAGAAGCATTTCACTGCATGTTGTACTTTGTATAATTATGCATGTGACAAATAAATTTTGAAACTGAAATTGAACTGAATTGTTAAAGTATGTGCAGCCTACCACTGACTCTATTTACTTCTCATGAAGAAGCTGTGAGTCGAGGAAGACCCCTAGTTGTGCACCAGTCCCATCTGAGGGGAGTACAGTCTCATTCAGACTTGAAAAATCCCCAGGAGCAGAAGATCCACTTACTCTTTGAGGTTCAGCCTAACTTTTTCTACCTTCCCATCCAATTCTTTACAGAATCATTTAGTTGAGCAAGAATTGAGACACATAATTTTGATGGTGGCACTCTATATTGAAAGTGACTGGTAGATTAATAGAGACTCTTATGGTTCTTGCCTTTGTTTTTGTTTTAGTTTTGTATCTACTATTAATATTTTAATATTTATGCTTGTAATTATAAGCTACCCAAAGTAATGAGGGGTCCTTGGTGCTCTCTGAGCTCGCTTGTTTTCTTGCAGATGTTTCATTACCAAAACTAGGTAACTTCATTGGTGCTAGTCACTAGTCATTAGCATTAATGATGTTACCTAGTTTGAGTAATGAAACATCTGCAAGAAAACAAGCAAGCTAAGAGAGGACCAAGGACCGCTCATGCTAACCCTGAGTACAACTATTCTCCTTAACAGCATTTAAGCATTTTGCAGAGAGTGTTGGTGACATATAAATTTGATAAATAAATATTGATAGGAAGAAAAAATGATTATCAGATCTAATCCAAATTAGCACTCTGTGAAGAGGAAATAAATCCATAAAATGACCTGTGTGAAATGCCCATGAAAGCAATAGCACATAAACCAGCAGAGCATATGAATGATTTGTTGAACCGTCGTAGCAAATAGAAGATATTGTTCTCAACTTTGAAATATGAAAGACTCAGACATTTTGCCAAGATCAGAGCTAGAACAAATACCTTCAAACTAGACACAGCCAAGCTTTGGGGGCAAATGAAGTGAAAATCCATGGTTTAGTATTATGCCTTAATTAAACGACAACTAAGCATACTGAGCAAGCACTAGATGCAGACAACCATTTAAGTCACAGTAATGTTTTCCTTCTCAAAGATTTACAGGATTCAACTTGGTTTTAATGGCATACCATCAGGAAATTACCATTGTTTCTATTCACACCCATTACAGTAATGGGAAAACCTCAAAAAAGATTGCAGTTGCGAGTTAATGTTACTTTTTTGGAGAGGGGGGGAAGCACCAGAGCTTGCTCAAAATGGTAATTATATCCTAAAGTTTGAACATTTCCAAGAAATTAACTGAAGTAACAGGAAAGGAAAATCAAAAGTAGAGTTGACGAGGTGAAAGAAACAGTAACAATTGGGAAGGGAATAAAAGATTACATCATCGATTTCCATAGCAACCAAATTTGTAAAAATAACAATTATGTTAGCAGAAGTTCTTCGAAATAGTTCTCTGATAGTTGAAATACAATTTTAGTGAAAGCTCAAGACAGATAAATAGAAGATTTGTTCCTTCCATGGAGATGTGATCCACTGTTTGTATCCACTCCTGTTATTTCTCCATGATATTTTAAATTTCTTTGGAAGAAAGGTACAACCTTTTGTGTCTCTGACAGCATAAAAGGAATGCTTAAAGTTCTTCCTCTCCCTCCGCCACTTTGAAATAGTACTGCCATTATTTCTTTTATTCGGGATAAACATATCACATGGATCGAAGGTGGGGGAGGAATGAACTCCAAAGGACTTTTTTTTTAAGGGTAAAATACAGAGCCTTTTCATTGAAAACAACAACAAGAAGAAACTCTTTTAGATGACGATCTGTTTGGTCTGAATTTAGATGGCAGAGCTTACACTTTGAGGGGTGCAAGTTTTCAGTATGTCCTTTGATCGTGCCAGCTTAGTTAAAGAGAATTTCGTGGTATCGTTAAGCCACAAGATGGCTGAAGTGATCAAATTAAAAATCAACAAAAAGATTGTTTCCCAAAATTGCTGTCAATACTGACATTATGTTTCACGAGGTTATTTGCTATTTTGGAGCATTCTAGCAAGGCACCTTAAGAAGTTGGCTTTGATTCCAAAAGACATTGTATTATAGTCTTATATTCTTTTACAAGATGAATTCAGATAGAATTGTGCAAGCCTGGTGGGACATAAACATTCTAGTGTAAATCCAAAAGGATAATGCTTATGTTAGTCCCATTGCAATCAAGTTAATATTGTTTTGATTTTGCTGGGAATAAAAGAGGGTGGAAATGCTATAATGCTACTCTTATTTACCAGTAAATGAATCCCATTGAACTCACCCACAGTCAGTAAATACAATACACAACAATAAGACTACTTATATTAGGAAATGAGAGATGTAGCACATAGATTTGCTGGTGGCAAATTTAGCAGACAAGTCTGTGTATCTTTTAAGAAAAAAAAAAGATTGAAAATTAAATTTTGGGCTCTTTATTAATGATTCTGTTTCGTTAGTGTGTGCTTTTCATAGATAAGTAATTAATTTGGAAGCATTCCAATGAACTTTCTGAGTGATAGCCATGCCTATCTATATAGTTATCTTACACACAAACAAACACAGAGAGCAGTATTTCAATTGTTTATGAGCCATGGTGGCACAGTGGTTAGAATGCAGTACTGCATGCTACTTCTGCTGACTGACAGCTGACAGCAGTTCCGCAGTTCAAATTTCACCAGCTCAGGATTGACTCAAGACTTCCATCCTTCCGAGGTCGGTAAAATGAGAATCCAGACTGTTGAGGCAATATGCTGACTCTGTAAAACTTCTTAGAGAGGGCTGTAAAGCACTATGAAGTGGTATATAAGTCTAAGTGGTGTTGCTATTGCTATTATGTTAAAAGAAAAAGAAATAGAACCATAGGGGGCAACTATGAAAATGGTCTTTTGTTCTAACTGAGCAGTTCATTGTATTCACAGAAGATCTGTTCACTACTAAAACTCTCACGTATGTTTATCTGTTTGTAACCTTCAATTGAGTGAAATATTGCATCATAGAGCAACAATTTTTGAACCAAGGTATCTCAAATGAGCTAGCATACAGAATGAAATCCAAATCTGGCACTCAATAATCCTATGGGACTGAAATTTGGCAAGATATGGTTTTTTTCAGCACCATCAAGCTGCTGTGGTCAGCCACAATCATGTAATCATCATTTCCAACATTTCCTGATAACGTTCCACATGTCAACAGGGAAGCTGGCAAGTTTAAACTCAATCATGATAGCTGAAGCTCTCTCCACAAAGTCTGTGGGGAAGTTAGCAAGAAGTTGTACATCTAAGATCAGCCAGATAAGTGGCTGTTGCTGGATGGGAAGGGAACAGTGAGTGTTCAAGATATACAGTGAAGTTTGGGTAGGTTATGCAGTACATATTGGGGGGAGTGTATGAGGATATATGAGTAGCTGATACTGTATGAGGGCACAGGGATGGGTATGTGGGTGGGGGACACCTACCTGAGCAACTTGTGATCTTCTCTTCTGGCTTCCACACTAATTTTCTCCCTGCGAGTTTCCCACAAGCGAACTCAGTGATGATGCTGTAAAGAAGTCGGAAATTGTTCCCATTCCCATTGCGTTTTGCCCACCAATGGTCATTCTGTTTATCTATTTAAGTAAATAAATATTCTGAAATGATGGCACAACTGAAATGATTGCTATAGGTCTCGATTTGTCTAGTTTAATATACATTCAGGTGGAATGTAAGAGTAGTTCTAAAGACACAGTGAAATGTGGATACAATACATGTCTATCCTATGCAATGAAAGAGGAATTCTACATAAATAAGGCCATAAGCTGTATTGGAATGTCTATATTGTCTACAGTGTGTTGGAATAGGGACATTAAGTAAAAAAAAAGGGGGGGGGGCACTTTTTAAATTCTCTGTGTTCTTTTCAATAAATTCATGTAGCCATGGATTTTTTTCCACCTCACTTAATCACCCTATCCTATCCTTTTTGCCTGAAATTGTCTTTGTTCTGTTGTAGCTAATGGGACTTGTTTCTTTGTGATGCAGACCAAGGAATTATCTAGATAACACCTAGTTTCATTTACATGGCAGAGAGGGCCATTTCCCCCCCCACTGTTATTGGACTTCAAAGCTTTGCAACCCTCAACTCAGCTATTTACCAAGTGCCAACATAGGAAGGAAAGAGCTTCACAGGAGGAATAAAAAAACAGGAAAGACTTCAACTGTGGATTTTCAGACTGAACTTATTAGTAACACTACCAATGCCATGTTACAATCCCTAAAAAAACAAGAACCCACTATTTTTTTAACCCACAAGAAATGTGGAACACATTAGCTAAAATTGTGTTGGTCTGCACAATTTTATTCCGTAAAAAGACATGTTTTTATGATACATTTAGCCTTTTAAATGACACTAATAGTCTCAGGGGACACATTGCTTTTTCTCCTGCTCAACAATTAAGTCTACTTCAATGTTATTTTGTTAAGTTGAAACAATTCAGTTACTGTATGCCTATTCTGGTGTGTGTACTGTAAAACCAATAGGAAAGCACCTTAGAGTAACCTAAATAATGGCTCTTAAGCAAAATTTAGACATAAACCATCTCTTACCACCACCCACATATTTTTATGTCTTGTTTTTCCTATAAGAAAAATAAATTCCTTCAAATTTTGGAAGGTCAGAAGTCTGACTAGTTAATGAACACTATTAATCTCAATTGTGTTATTTTTTCGAGACATAATTTTACAGTGTGTTTCTCACTGGAGTGGGATAGCAAGGCTTATATTTTTATAAAAACTGAAAAGAATGCATGCTTATGAATGATCTCAATGTCAGTATCTGTCTTTATGTAGTATGCACACTACATTAATCAATATATCACAAGACTCATTGTACCTACATCCTTGTAAGTGATTGTTTATAGAACTGTATACTGTTTCAAATTGGACTTATTCCATCTAATCATAATCAGCTTTTACTTTATGATAAAAAGTGGAAGGAAGAAATTACTTGCGCTGCACTTTTCAGTTCTTCCCTCCATAAAAATTCCAGCAACAAATTCTAAGCAAATATAACCTGAAAGCTAAGGCAGTTAGAAAGTATATGTTGAAATGCTTAAAAGCTGGCAATAGCACTAAAAGTTAGTATATGCAGCTGATAATCTACACCACGGGGCTACTGAACAAAAGGAAATGTCCAGCACAATTTTGCAATCCAATTTGATCTCTATCTACAACAAAGGGGCTGTCTACAGGCTGATGTATACTTCCCTTGGGAGGTGCACAAAGAATCCAGGAAAGGTGGGAATTTATCGTTTAGATTTTAGTTACAAAGATCCACTTTTCCTAAAGTTTCCTTTGTCTTATTTTCATTCTTCATGTGTGTTTGTTTTGATGTTTGGATTTTTAGAGGATATATGCACATTAAGATTTCCCTAAAGGGAGTTGTGATGCAAATACATTTTAGAATCCCTGATGTGCAAGGAATGTGCAAAGCATTCAAAGAGCTCCTTCATGATGAGTTTAACTCAGGAGTTCCCAACCTGTGGGCTATGGCCCACTAGTGGGCTGTGAGGGGTTTGCAACTGGGCCATGGAAATGGCCATAAGCACATGCACATTCACTCACATACAAAAGCAGCAGGTGAGTGGCAGGCGCATGTGCATGCATGCATGCTGCTTGCGCAAATGGAACTGCACATGTGCACATGCTTGCCAGCTGTTCATGTGGAACCATCCCCTTCCCCCACACACACACACACCTGTCTGCAAAGCCAAAAGTGCTGGAGAACTCTGGTTTAACACATTTATTGATGCCTGCTGCTCCAAAACATGGAAGTGATCAAATTTATTGAAGGCTAGGAGCAGTCACAATGAGGTCCTTCCAAGTCTTCTGAGCAAGAACTTTGCTTAGGTGACATTGCAGCAAAAGCATTTTCAGTAGATGCCAAAAGATCAGGAAAAGACCTCAGAATAGCCACGTTTGGTATATGCTGACCTCAGTATTTTGAGTAACCAAAGGTGCACATATCCCTAAACCTCCCAGAAACAAGTTACATTGAGTCTGAGGATGCTCGATCTTTAGAAAGTTAGATTGCCCCCTTATCCAATTTACTAACAATAGTATTAGTTTTGAAGTTATATGGTTATCTATTTCTTTATAGTCAAGGACAAGTTGGGACCCAAAGTTTGGACTCCTTCCACTGTTTTGCTAATACGTAAACAAGCTGCTTCGTTTCCTGGAATCTTAATACATGGTCAGTCTGGGCAGCTTAATCCTACATGTAAAGTAACCATCTAAATTGCTGAAATTACATGTTGCCTTGATGACCTATAAATGAATGTTCATTGAAAGTAGCCAAGTCCTGTCAAAATTAAGAGAAAACTAATGCCATATAGAGTGGCAAGTTCCATGTTTGACTTGTTAAGATAATCTTAAAAGTTATGGATTTGCTGTTTGCTGTTAGTTTGCTGTTGTAGGATTAAATTCTGTATTGCATGCAAAAATATTTCAGTATTCAAATATGCATTGCTTATCTTTTTATATATGGCATTGCTATTAGGATCTGAGTTATTATCCACCTAAAATAAATTTCTACTTCCCTTGCTTGGATAGAAAGGTAGTTGATAGTAAGGCCAACATTATTTTGTAGAGTTTTGCTCGGAAATGTACTGCATAAGGGTCTATATTTTCCTTTTGATGTTTTGACGCCTATGATTCATAAAGTTTACATTGATGTAAGCTAAAGTTAAAGCTTGCTTTTTTAAAGTCCTTGCAATTCATACTTCCTTGATTTAATAAGGAGAATTTTAAGTAGAAACTCTGCTAAAGTCCCTGATTTTAGTAAATGAGAATTACTGAGAAATCATTCATTAGCCTTCAATTTACCATCTACTGATCTGCACGCTATGAAGTACATTTTAATGTGAAAGTGGATGTAAAATCAATAGCTTGCTTTATTTCTCTCACAGATAAGTATAAATACATAGTTTAAGGCAAGGCTTAACTGAGTTTGCTATCATTAAGGACCAATATGACTTTGAACCTTTTTAACTGGGTTAAAACATTAGGAGAATAACATGACTCTCTTGAATTAAAAGGTGCCTCAAAACTTCTTGAAATGAACATTTGGTGCTGTGCAATCAGAACCACTGTTTTATTGTGCTATCTGGATCAAACATTTGCTATTCCAAACTATTGGTAAATCTGAGATCTAGACCTGTATTTATACCATGCCATTTTGCAAATGTTCTGGATTAACCTGAGGCCAAGTGGATTTTAAAGAACATTATCCCTTACACTAAAGAAAGAATGAGCTGTTAAGAAAGGTTGATTTCCCTAAAATAACAATTGTGAGAGGTCAGACTAATGTCTTCTCTTTTAGACTAAAGTTTAGGAACTGATTAGCTTACTTGAGAGTAATGGCTCAGAAATTGCATATTCTATTGAAGTTTCTGTGGAAATCTTTGTTCCCCTTTTAAATGAAAAAATAGATTAAGCCTGAAAATCTGTGAAGTTTTATAGAACTTACAAAATCACAAAACTGTGTCTCACATACTTTGGCCATGTCATTAGGGGAATTCAGTGGAGAAAGCAGTTATGTTTGGAAGAGTTAGTGGTAAAAGGAAATCAGACTGTCAAAGAACACAATTGCTGGACACCACCAAAACTGACACCAGCCACAGAATAGAAAAACTCAAAGAAGTAATGCAAGGTCAGAAGATACAGTATGGGAAGACCTAGCCCATAGAATTATCAAGAGTCAGACATGACGGAATGAATAACATCATCATTATCATAGATCTTACTTACCTAAAATTCCTCAGCCCCGAAACTCCCCACTGGCTGCTTCAATTCCTTTTAGCCATGTGTTTCAGAACATTAGGGCAGGCTTCAGAGGAGATCTGGGATATATGTGAATGTGCACAAATGCATTCAGAATGTGACAATGCAAGCAAAAATGAATTGTAGTTGATTTGCTAACGAGTGGAAGGCCATTCATATGATGTCAATCCTAGGAGGTAGACAACAGGAAGGGTTGAACTATGTTTTTCGGAAATAAGTTATAGTAACAAAAACTTGTAACTCAATATGTGTTTTCCTTCCCCTTCTCTTATACCCCTGAGGGTCCGCAATGAACAGGTCTGAGTCTATTTCTAATATTTTCCTGCCTCCCTTGTCTCTCTCTCTCTTTGTATCTTGGATTCTAACCTATTAATTTGAATTTACATAAAGGCACTCAAATAAGCTATATTGTTGTAATGGCTGTGTTTTGGGAAAATCATTTTTCTATTGAGATATCTTAGTAATATCTTTACTTTGGGGCAGATGTGCATATAGTGCATATATTTTCCATATAAACAGCAATGCTTATCTTTGAAAGTTAGTAGAAATAAGGCTTGGATTTATTTGTTTGTTTGTTTACATTTATTGGCCACCCATCTTACCATAGGATAACTCTGGGTGACTTACAGTCATAAAACATATTTATATTTGTACATTAAACATAAATAAATTAAAACCAAACATTATGAATGATGAGCCATCACAGTCTATTCTGATTACAACAGTATATCCATGTATAACACTTGCCACTTAAGTATGCACACCAGGAAGAGATTAAGGCTGCTGTATTATTTTAATCATTGTAAAGCTGTGATAGAAAAGATAATACACTCACACCATCTCCAGACAAGTCATTCACACTTATTTCTCCCTGCACACCTTTTAGAGACTTATATATTCTATATGCAAGTTGTTCAGTGTCCTACCCCATCTCCTACTTATTTTTATGAGTTTCATATAAAATAAACATTCTGATAGGGTGTAGAGTCCACATAACAGTTACTCATTCTTTATGTATAACAGCACTCTATAGGAATGTTCCTTTAATCTGGTGCACCACATACATTTCACAGTGATGGCTCTTTCAGAAATTTGTAGTCTGATGATATCTCTATGGGGGTCTGCAAAGGGACATAAGGAACAGAACAGCTGGTGTGTCTGTTATGAGCAGGAGAACTGAGCATAAGAAGAGTTTGCAAATGGCAAAATGCCAACAGTGGTTATATTAAGGGAAGAACCTTTTTTCTGTGTGGATCTCACAAATGTAATATAAACAAGTGATCCTTACCCAATGAGTAGAGGAAAAAAAGTTTCACAATAGATCAACAACCTCAGTCAGAGACTACTATCACACACTGATGCTGTCTCCTAGGTAACAGAAAGGAGGAGCAAAGTCATTACACCAGTGGTGGAATTCAATTTTTTTTACTACTGGTTTTGTGGGCATGGCTTGGTGGGCATGGCTGGGTAGACATGTGACTGGATGGGCAGTTTCTGTAAGCAGAAGATTAGGCTAGAAACAAGACCAGAATGGTTTTTTTTCTGCTTTCCTTACAGGATTAACCCTGTAAAGTGGGAAAAAAATAAAAGTTATTCAGGAAGCTTCTAATCAATAGACCAAGACATGAAGAAAATGGAGTATGTATGTTCACTACCTTAATATCAAAGTTTTGCTGTAGTTATTGATTGGTTTATTCCACACCTGAACTATAAATAAAATACTGTTTGGTGTAGGAGTGAAGGGCTAAACTTACAAATGAAATTCAAGCTTATCACTACTCAGTGCATTTTTTCCTTAAATTGTAAAATCCAACAGGGTTTTAGCCCAGAGCCAAAAAGGACAATTTGAATGAGTGACACCTTTTGGTGATTTAAGTTTACTATGGTTGTGGTGGTGGGGAATGCTGTTGAATTTAGTTACTTTAAAAAAAAAAAGAAATCAAATGTATCACTCACCTAGATTATCTCTCATTTTTACTTGGATTGTTTTTGTAATTATGTATATAATTACAATTTACTGAACAGCTATATTTATATTATTATAATGGAGC
The DNA here is from genome assembly GCA_017656035.1 of Myanophis thanlyinensis. Classification (NCBI taxonomy): domain Eukaryota; kingdom Metazoa; phylum Chordata; class Lepidosauria; order Squamata; family Homalopsidae; genus Myanophis; species Myanophis thanlyinensis. Next base: position 7,031 of record JAEANM010006625.1, on the reverse strand, counting down.
TAGGATATCTTTCCTGCTAAGAAATAGAAACTTGAGTGAATAGAAGTAATGACTGCTGTCACATTTATTTTCTTTATTTTTTTATTTGATAACATATTTATAACCATCCAAACTGGGCAAAGTATGATAAAACATGGTACAAAAATATCTTCCTCCAATTATCTGTGTATATAACATGAGTCATAGCTAAAAAATGGTCATCCACTGATCATTGGCTAAATGTCAGAATTCCATATAAGAAGTAAAGTTTGCATTTTATGGGATAGGCAGACTCACATTGCACCTGATTCTGAGATGTAACTCAGTGTTCCATCATAGGCAACTGTGTAAGTGATACCCAACACTTTAATTTGTCTTATAAACCTGCTGGAAACCCATGCCACCTATTGCAAGATAAGAGCTATTCTGCAAAAGCTGATTTCCCATGCTAAAAGAGTCATGTACAGCTAGCTGTAACTTCCTAGTTGACTTCAAGAATAATCTTGCATACAGCATGCTGTGTATAATATATCAAAGGAGTATGCTTTGGGCAAATTTATGAAGGCTTTTGCAATAGCAATAGCACTAAGACTTATATCCCACTTCATAATGCTTTACAGAACTCTCTGACCAGTTTACAGAGTCAGCATATTGCCCCCAACAATTTGTGTCCTTGTTTTACCAACTTTGGAAGGATGGAAGGCTGAGTCGGCCGGTCAGGATCGAACTGTGGGCAGTATGGTGAATTAGCCTGTAATATTACCTTCTAACCTCTGTGCCACCACAGCTCCTTTAAAGGTGAAATGAATGAGTTAAGATTGCAGAGTTCCAAGATACCACTGTTGCCTCTTTACCTTTGAAAATCGACTCCCCCCCCCCCCCCGCCCACATCAAACTTATATCAGGGAATTCAAGAATGGTTTGTTTGCTTGCTTATTTTAACACAGCCACTCAAACAACAACAAAACAGGAGGCGGAGACATATTTGTATCAGTGATTTCAGACACTCCCCAGAGACTAACATTTCAATCTTCCCAGACTCATTTTTTTTCACTCCCTGTACAGGGTTTTTGGACTCAGTAGGTCCAAGGAACCTGGATATTTGAGTTAACATTTTCAGATTGTTCCTGTTTCATTTTCTGATTTCTGGATTGAGAAATGAAGAATGAGTTGCTAATTTTGCATAGAGAGAAAAATGTTCTACTGGCTCAGAATTCATATGAAGACCAACTCTCGAACCTCAGGCCTTTCTCCTATTCCATAAATTACCCGAGTAATGTTAATTTTAGAACTGCATCTTGGAATTAAATTTGTAAGACACTGTTTCTTCATCAGTGTCATCAGAGACTTTATTTTATCCATGGAGCATTGCTATTATTATTCTTATTATTATTATTTTACATATAACACACACACACACACACTTTCTTTGGAGCCACTCCATTTCCTTCCCGACATCAGTCTGAATATTCCCAAGATAATAAATATAGGAAGGAGAGGGCCACGAAACATAGGAACAATTCTTACAATAAAGTTTGGAAATGCATCGTTGTTCTGCTAGATATTAGCTAGGAAGTGACACTTTTGAGAAAGCTGAAGAAGTCAGTAATAGTGTGTTCCAACTACAGTGGACTTGATATTGTGTCCCATGGAAAAATATTGGCTGTTTTAAAATATAGCCATCCATAAGCTCAGTGCTCTATCTCTGGCAGTACTCTTTGGCAGACCCTAAGTCACAATAAACAATGTATTTTTCTTTGATTTGACTTCTTTCTCCTTTCATGGGTGCACAATAAGCACGGGAACAGGGAGTTAAATCATTCTGACCAATGTAAATATCAGTTCCATCTCTAACAGCAGGGTTATGCCTCTTTCAGTAAAGTCAGCTGTTAAATATGCTTTATTTTTATGCGACTCCCCCCACCCCAAATCTTCTTCAAGAGAGTAAAAAAGTGAAAGAAATACGAAAGACAGACAATGAAATAATGCAAGAAAAGAAGACTATTGAAACCCGGGCAGACAAGTATGAATCAATTATTCCACCAAAAAAAAAAAAAAAGGAGAAGAAAGATGTAAAATGAAGCTTAAACATATAAGGTACTTCTACATTGTATTAAAATAATGCTGAAATTATAGAGCTGTCATTCCCAGCCCTGTCACATTGTGATTTAGCATTTCTCTTGGAAGGTTATAGCAATTTTGACATTCCAGGCATTTTGGACAGAAAAGCCACATTATGCACCTGGAGCACCACCTCACTTTTTAAATTTGTGGTCTTACAAAATTCTTCAAGAAAAGGAAGAGGGTTTTTTAAAAAAATAAAAAATAACTGATACAGTAGAAAGACACAAATCTGCCTAGAATATGTGAATCCTACTCCCAAGAGATGAAACTAGGTTATACTTGCATTTGAAACATAAATGTAGCTATAACTATCTCACTAATTTTGGCAACACTTGACTTCAACTGACAAGACAGTAGACTAGAATATACCCAACTGCAAATTGCTACATTTTTCTGGAAAGGAATATTCAAGACAGAGTCTTAGATACCATCTATTGGATTCAATTTATGCCCTCTGCTACATCAGTTGTTAATAAGTCTTGGGACTTCATAATTATTTATTCAATTTGTACCCAGTTGGACTGTCCTCTCCACTCCCCTGTAAGACCAACTGACACCAACCTTTTTTATGAGAAGAATCTTAATGACTTAGTAGGTTTTGCGAGGGTGTTAATGTGGTTTTTATAAATGTGTTTTATTTGAATTGCAAGCCACTTTGTACAAAGCTATGTGCTTTGCGCCAGAATATAAATAAGGAAAAAGAAATAAATATGAAATAAAATATTGTGTTTTTAATTTATATCCCACTTTTATTATCTTTACAAATAACTCAAGGTGGTGATCCAACACACCTTCCTATTTTTCCCATAACAACAACCCTGAGAGGTGGGTTGGGCTGAGAGAAAGGGGCTGTCCTAAAGTCACCCAGCTGGCTTTTATGACTAAGGCAGGACTCGAACTCATGGTTCCCAGTTTCTAGACTGGTGCCTTAACCACTATACCAAATTAGTTCTGGATAGGGCTCCAGATGTCAATAGTGTGCCACTGAGCATATCAATGAAAGTTGTTTTCCACCATCAATCCTTCCATCTCCCACCATTCATTCAGAATTCAAGAATCTTCTTGAATGAGAAGTGAAATGTCTTCAAGGAAAAACAAAGTCCAGTTGCCTTTTGAAAAAGCACCGTAGGGACAACCATGACCTGGATGACTGAGTATCCCCAGATAGATATTTAACACCAAAAATACATCAAACTGCACAAATTCATTTCTCCTGTCACTTAGAAAGAACATGGGATGTTTTTTGTCAAGTGGGAGCCTTGCTCAATCTAGTGCCCCCGAAGTATATCATACATACTTGTCTTGTCCATATTGGTTGGGAATTCTGGGTATTGTAATCCTAATATATTTGAAGGGAGCTAGGTTGGGATAATACATTCAAAGGTTTCACAAATCTTTACTGAGTTATTCTCTCAGAAGTATTGCATATCCAATAAAGGAATGTTCTGACTCTGGATCCTATTGACTACAGTAATTTGATTAATTTTTTTAAGATTCAGTAACATGTACAATGTTAATGTAGCACCTGTTTGTGAACAAAGTTTTCAAAATAATAGTTTGGGATGGAGCACTTAAATGGAAACCAGACTACCTCATTTTATATTACTTCAGTGATACAGCACATAGAGGGAAGTATGCAGTGGGGTACCCAAAGGCTCTGTTTTAGGCCCAGTACTCTTCAACATCTTCATCAATGATTTGGATGAGGGGATAGATGGGGAACTCATCAAATTCGCAGACAATAGCAATGATGTAAAAAAGATGTCGAGACTCTAGAAAGAGAGCAGAGAAGAGCAACAAAGATGATTATGGGACTGGATGCTAAAACATATAAAGAACAGTTGCTGGAATTGGCTATGTCTAGTTTGATGAAAAGAAGGACTAGGGGTGACATGATCTCAGGGGCTGCCACAAAGAGGGAATCAAGCTATTCTCCAAAGCACCTGAGGGTAGGATAAGAAGCAATGGGTGGAAATTAATCAAAGAGAGAAGCAACTTAAAACTAAGGAGAAATTTCCTGACAGTTAGTACAATTAATCTGAGGAATAACTTGCCTCCAGAAGTTGTGAATGCTCCAAAACTGGAAGTTTTTAAGAAGAGATTGGATAACCATTTGTCTGAAGTGGTGTAGGGTTTCCTGCCCAAGCAGGGAGTTGGACTAGAAGACCTGCAAGGTCCCTTCCAACTCTTGTTATTCTTTAAGGTCATCCTGTGGGATCATAGAACCATAGGATCACCAGCCTTCTGATCATAAAGATCACACTATCAATAAAAGAGAATATTTATAGCTCAGGGTTGAAAGGAGAGGTCCTTGGTGCTCTCTGCAGACATTTCATTACCCAGCTATGTGACATCATCACCCCCTGCAATGAAGTAGTGATAGCCACAATGATATTACCTGGTTTGGGCAATGAAATATCTGCAATTAAACAACCAAGCTCAGAAAGCACCAGGACCTTTCAGACATTACCTATAAATTAAATCAAACAACATCCCTTTAAAAGTCATCTCCCACCAACCCAGCATAAAACCGACAGTCAAAGAGGACTCCTAATATCTCCCCAATCAGCCTTCAGTTATGCCTCTAGTGCATCATTGCACTTCAAAGGAAGAGGCTCCACTCTGTTCTGGAATACAGGAATCCTTGTGCAAGATTTATGGGAGGCTGACTCGAATCTCATGATACAGAGACGCCTCAATGCATTGCAAGAAGGATTAGAAAGACATTCTTGTTTGAGAGCTACCAAGGCTTCCATTTGTAATAAGGGGATCATCCCTCTCCCTCAAAAATGGGGAATAGTCAGAGTGGCTCTGAAGCCATGATAGATCATGGAAATGGAGTTCAAAGAAGTTAACATTGAAGCTATGAGAAATAAGTGATGTCTTTCCATATTAGAAATTCTCTTTTTGGCTTATCCTCGTCAGATGGCCTTGTGGGATAGGCAGAAATTAGAAAGTCCCTAACTAGGTGCTGCATTGAACAGAGTTTTGTACAAAATGAAAAGCACTTTTGACTGGACCTGGAAATCTATCAGCCTATCTGGTAGTGGGCTCCACCCTAAACAGGTGCTCTACTAGGGCTTAGGTTGCTGCATCCTGGATCAGTTATGGCTTCCAGGTCATCTTCCTCAGCAGCTCCAGAAGTATGTACTGCAGAGGTCAAGATTCATGGTGAAAGACCACAAGAGTTGCCCAATGCAGGAAGGGACCAAACTGACCTTCTAGTTTAAGCTGGGCAAAGACACTGTCTGTTGTTCAAGCAAGAGCCAGAGGTCCAAGAGACCCTCTAAAAGGCTGTCTACATGAAAGCATGTTCCATCTGGAGCTAATGTTGGAACCAAGATTGCCACAGCTTATACCAAGTACTGAGTTATGTTCTGATTCTGAGCCCATGTTGGATATTCCTTCATGTTATTGGCCTGCTAGATGTGTAATGCATCTAACATTGGAACTGTGGGGACAGAAAGCTTGGCAAGGGTTCTCCTATTCAAAATCCTGTGCTAATTCCTCACTGATCCAAACTTTTTTGTTGAGGGCACTCAACCAATATGACACTCACAGAATGACTGACTATCTCTGTAGATCAAGCAGAGGCACTTTAACTTATTCCCATTCCAAAGGAAACCCTTTGTTTCATTTGGTTTCTAGCATTGGATCAACCTGCCTAAGGGAAACCTTGATTTAATAGTTAAATTAAATCAAGTTAATCTTTGATTTAATAGTTAAATTAGGATCTGTTCTGCCTGTTTAGAACCCAGATCAGCCCCAGTGAATGTGAAGTCAGCTATCTTTCTTTGGGAATCATTTCTATCCCATCTGCATGTTCGGTTTTAGTCAAATAAAAGAGATTATCCCTAGTATTTGTTTCTATGGCTCAGCTACAGACTTGATAATGTTCCTTTGCTTAATCCCTTTTGCTTAATTAAGTATACTCACGATTCAGGACCCTCTTTGATATATTAATCATGAATTCTTGACTAATCTACCCATTGAAAATTTAATTTTCTCCAATGTACATTTCAGAAAGGCATGAAAAAAATGTTCAACGATGCCTCCAATTGTTAGATTATTTGAACAAACACATCCTGGAAACTAAAAATAAGAAAGAGAGAAGTCTAATAACATTCCAAGCACAAAACATCTGGTTTGGACCATCAAGTGTCCACTCTGATGTCATTCCACTTTGACTACTTCTTATAAGGAATTGAAACATTCCAAGTTAAGGTCCGTTCCAAAAATGATTTATGCTTCTCTTTTAATAAATGACTCACACATTTTCTAAGAAGCTGCAAAAGTAACACAGATAATCAATCATAGCTCCTATGAATAAGAAATACTTTAATCCTTTCTGGTCTATAAACCATCCTTTCTTCTCTTCTTAAATGTTGTTTTCATCTAATTATTTCTTGGTATCAAATTTCTTTCAGACCTTGCTAATACAAAGTTTATGGCTTTATTTGAAATAATTTAAATATTCTACATTTGCTGGGGGAAAAAAACCTTAAAAATAATTAACTGACTAGTTGACATATAAGAGTTTCAAATGAAGTATCATGTTGGTTTTGCAACTAAACAAGAATCTTGTTTACAGGTGGATAACTTTAATTCATCTTGATTGTTTTATTCCTTATGTTTATATTTCTTATCTGGTTTAACCACTTAAGGCCTGCCTGTGCTTGTGGCATCTTATTTTTATACTTACTATGGCTATTTTAATATTTCAGGCTAGAAACTGAGAGATTGTGAGTTGTAATCCCTTCCTGGGAACAATGCCAGCAGGGTGACCTTGGACTACTCAATTTCTCTCAGCCCTGGGAAGAAGGGAATGACTAACCACTTCTGAACTATGAGGGCTATCCACAAAATAGATTATGTTTTCGTCTGTAGCAAGAAGGGGCGGAGCTAGCATGGCCATCTTTGGTCTGTGC
>JAEANM010006624.1:0-18446 GCA_017656035.1 Myanophis thanlyinensis | reverse complement strand
TTATTTATTTCCATTTCCATGAAGGAAAAAAGGTGCTTCTGCCACAGTCTGCAAAATTCTGCATCCAAGGCTTGTGACACTTTCCCATTGGAAGCACATCCTCTCTGTCTGTCTATTTCCAGAGTGGAAATGCTTCTATTTTGTGGCAAGTCTGATTTTGTACAGGAAGGACCCAAAGCATTTTTTTAAAGGATTGAATCCACAGTGTTGATCAATAATACAGATTTCTTAAAATTCACTTTGGGGAGCAAGACCAGTCTTCCATGGACTGTGCTCCTGACAACAGCGCTCTTGATCTTTTGTGTGGGTAATGCGGTTTCTACCTTGCTTATAAACAAATCTGTAATTTTGGGTTTTTTTTTAATACCTTTAAGGAAATAGGTTCCTTTTGCACTGATTAAGAGTTTATTCTTCTACTCTCCGTGCCTGAAGCTGCAAATGGTGGATTTTGAACATAATCGGAAAGATAGTTGCTTGCTTCCAGCACCATTCTACTTTTCAGAGTGCTCACTGCTATTGTTTGTAAGTACTCTTCCAAGAAGAGCCCTGATCCACAACCCCATTTTCTAGCTCTCACAGTCTAGACTAGATTAGAATTCCGGTTTCCTGGGTGCTAGCTTGGTACCTTAGCCCAGGGGTGGGCAAACTTTTTGACTCATGGGCCACAATGGTTTCTAAAATTTGACAGAGGGGCCGCTTCCACCCCCGCTCTCCTGCCCTCTTCCGAACCCAGCCGGGGACTTACCCGGAAGGCGCCCACGTGGATTCTCCCAACCCGGGGTCATGTGACACCCCTCGGAGTCATGTGATTTTATTTTATCTTTTTACATAATCATCACAATGGTTTCTGGTTTGTTTGTTTTTTCCCCCCTTCTTAATAGGCAGCCTTAGTTATCCTAGAAACTGGGATGTTGGTAGAAGGGGGAGCAGCAAGCCCCGCCTCTGCTGTGCCTTCTAGTTTGTGATGGTTGTCGACCCAGCGAAAATCAGCTTTTCTGGGCTCTCTGTTTCCTGAACTGGGTCTTCCTCGAAACTGCAGGGTTCCTGCTAGTAACTAGTTCAGCAGGCTGGATTAAAAAGCCCAACGGGCCGGATGTGGCCCGCAGGCTGCAGTTTGCCCATGTCTGCCTTAGCCACTAAATCAAACTGGCTATTCCACTTTCCCATAGTGTCTCAGATTAACATTATGTCATAGACACTGTGGGAGATTAAAACCAGTAGCCATCTCTCATTAAAATCTGGGCTGGGGGAAGGGGGGGAGAGAATCAAAGAAAACTCAGAAGAAATTATCTCGAATTCTCAAAAAAAAAATAAAAAATTCCCAAACATGGTTAGGACATACTTTCAGATATACATTTTTTATTCTGGCAAAATTCTCTTCAAACCTGCTTCCCATGTGTCACAATTTTCAAAAGATTCTGTGCCCTGCAGGAAGTTTTAATGGGTCGGAGAGGGAAGGAGGATCTTATTTTGTTCCATTTGCAATTCTTGAGAGTCATCTGTAATTTATTTTACAGGACTTTCTCACTGTCAGGAAATTTTTCCTTGGTTCTAGGTTGGTTCTCTCCTTGATTAGTTTCCATCAACTATTTCTTGTCCTGCCTTCAGGTGCTTGGAAGAATAGCTTGACTCTCTCTTCTTTGTGGCAGCCCCTGAGATATTGGACTTGCTATCGGGTCACCCCTACTCCTCCTTTTCATTAAACTAGACATCCTGCAGTCATGTGCTCATCACTTGAGAGCTGAATGCAATGAAATTTAATTTTAATGTATGCTGATTAGTGTGCATTTAAAGTGACAATAAAGTTTTATTCTAATTCTAATTCTTCTAATTTATCTGCTTCGCAACCAGTTTGTGACCAAGTTACTACAGAAGCAGAAGTAAAGTTATATAATAACATAAATTGTCATCTTTTGTTTAGTGACCATGTCTAAGAGGGAAAAAAATCATTTGCCTGTCACGGTCACATGAGTTTTCATTTAGCAACCACATCGCTTAGCAACCAAGTTACTGTTTCCAAGTGTGGTTGCTAAGCAAGGCTACTAGTACATGATTAGATTTGACTGTAGTGTCCAGAAATTCAAACATTCCTACACTATATAACTTCTGTTACCTCTATAATTTAATTATTTTCACTGCCCTCAATACCCCCAAAACAATTTCTGATTGTCCTTTGGTCTCCGGCCTGCAAATAAAATATTGTACCCACCCAATAAATGCAATTTATTTTGGAGGGACAAAATAATGTCTAATATGGTAATATAATTCTACTATTATGTCCTGCTAATTCTACCTATTCTAACAGTAAAATAGATAGAATTAGCAGGACATAATAGCAGAATCAGTAGAATTAGTTTAACTTGCTATTTCGCTTCTGTAAGAATTGCTTTGCTAAGAATTGGAATTGCCTCTGCCATTTGCTTCTAGTAATCTAACTTCTGCTGTCTTGTTTGTTTGTTTGTTTTTTGTACAACTTGGTGCCTGGTGCTTATCTCAAGTGGGGTATGTCATGGCCTGGCAGGCTTACATTGGGTAAATACCTGTGTTACTAAGCACTCAGCCCCCTTGTTCCATGTGGTCCTGCTGAAGGAAGGCCTGGGAGGGGGGAGAATTGGGTACTAAACTGATGTCGCTGAAGGTATAAAAGGATGCCAAGGTGTGGCTTTTTTCCTTGCATACTTTCTGCCTGTATGCAGTAAAAAAAATCTTCACCTTGCATTTTGCTTTGGCTAAAATAAAAGCTGTTACTTTTCAAGCCTCTTCTTAGGTCTCTCTCTTTGGCATTCTGGTGATTCAAGTGCATTTTTGGACCTTGCAATTTCAAATGGTAAACAGCACTTTGGATTGCACTCCACCTCATGTGCAGAGCCTGGAACAATTGTTTCAGTTTTCACGCACCCGGCATCCCAGTTTAAAAGGCCCTGTTCTAAAAGAAGCCATTTCTGTCCTATGAAATGAACATGTGTTATATAAAATGGCACTTTGTCAAAATATGCTGCATTTACTCAGAGGGCCTCAGTTCTACAGTTCTACAACAGCAAAGCAACAACAACAACCTATATAGTATGTATGTTTTTAACTTGAGCAAAGCAACACAAATATTATAAAACATATTTTGTGAGATATTAGTTCTTTTAATTCAAATTCAGGAAACTTATTTTATCAGTAAAATCAGTAAACTATAGCTTTTACCTTGGGAGACCACATTTCAAACCCTCAGTATTGGTTAGCCACATGCTCAGCACATATAGTAAGCACATGCTTTTAGAAAGGGAAAAGAGATTTCTGGGAGAGAGGAAAAAGACAAGGGAAAGTAAAGAAGTGTTAGCTGGAGTTATGTTACTTTCTCCTTCCAACTGCATTTTAATTGTACAAAATGTTTTATTGCCGTGGCGCACACTCTAAAAGCTTCCTTCACACATCACATGCTTATTTACCGCTGATAAACTCTGCTTGCTCGTGGAAACTACTTCTCACTTCTGCTTCAGTAGCTTCTGACATGGTGTAGCCAAGGTTTTGAAACACTCTCTCGCTTTCCTGCCAAGTCTTCTGAAAGTTCCTTAGAAGATTTTCAGGTGAATCGGGAGCAGAAATGTCTAAAATGTGTCCTGAAATGACATCTTCATAGGTTGGAGGTGCCCGTTTGAAGCCAAACCCTGACTGAGATCCATCTGTGCTCTGCGCAGTGGAGGCTGCGGTTCTGGATTCAATGACCGTGTTCTCAAAAGTCTCCATGCCATAGGAGCATCCCACGGGGGACTTCACTTCAAAGCACACCCTGGGCTCACAGGAATGCTCTTTAATGGCATGCTGGTTTTGTTTCTTAGAGTTAGTATCCTTTGATTCTCTTTGATGCTTTCCAGGACATTTTTGGAAATTATCTTTTCTGTTGTCTGGCTCTTGGGAAGTTTGGCTAAGCCTGTCCTTTCTCGACCTACACCTGACTTCCTTTGACTTGTCACTCATTATACCATTTTCAACATATTTGTTCTTGAATTTTCCCTCACTTAATGTCTGATCATTGAAAGCCTGTAACAATGCACCTGTTTTATATTCGTAGTCACTGCCAAATGTTTCGGGTAGATCTGGCTCCTTTCTTATGTGAATTACCTGGTCAGATGATTCATACCTATGCCTAAACCCTTTAGCACCAGTCTTAGGAACCTCAAAGCCAATGGAAATAGAGCCTACACTTTGTCCATGGGGCTCTTCCAGAATGCTCCCACCCTTTTGAGAGATGTACATTTGATTTACTTGGGATTCTTCATGCATCTCTTTGACTTTTGCCACTGCCTCTGCAGTTACACGTGTGTCTTTTGAAAATGGTACTTTGCAAATATCAGGTTGACGTGTATCAATCTTGATTTGTCGACGGAGGGTTGCAGGAGATTTAACAATCTCTGACCTTTTCTCCACAATGGGAATTGGAGTGATTGATTTATTTGGGATTGTCCCTTGAGATAGTTTTACTGTAGTGTCTTTAAGTTTTGCAAGTTGCTCAGAACGGACCAATGACTGATGTATCTTAGATGTTGGCGTAGCAGATCTTGGTGGAGGTGATGGTGGAACTGGAGTGTTTTCTCTTTGGATTGGAGACAATAAATCTCTGAGAGGAGATTCAATACATCTAGATTCAATTGTGATGTAAGTAGGGGAAGGCGCTCGCATTCTTAGAGATGGTGAAGAAGTTGTGATTTCTGAAAATCTGTTTGCACTGACTTTCTGCTTTACTTCTTGATGTGCCATGGTGTCTTTGGGTATTTCTTTAGTCATCTGTGAATCTTTTCTGCTGGATCCAACAGTCACTTTAGCTATTTTCTGCGATGATCCTCTAGCACTATGAACATTTTTTTTACACTTCAGGGAATTTGTTGAACTCATGGCTGCTTGGATTGCATCTTCATATGAGTGAAGTATTTTGGAAGCTTGGTCTTTAATAATCAACAATTCTTCTCTCATCTTTTCAACACTGTCTTCTTGTGCAATGTAACTTAAGTCTTGCTTCTTTTCTTGTTCTACCAGCCATTCTGGAATAACATTTAAGAACACCTGGAATGTTTTCATTCCATTTTTACTTGGCTCCGTCTCAAATTCTTTCATTCTGGACAACAGCTGTTGTATCTCCTCCCGTTTCCTCAACAACTCTAATATGTCTACTGAGTTTTTCTCACTTTTCTGCAGGGATCCTCTTAGTGAACTGGATGGTAGCATTTTTTCTAACACAGGCTCTTTTTTTGGCTCTGGTGTCTTGTGAGGGATTTTTTTCTGTTCTGGGGTAATTTCCCTGGTATATTCTCCCTGTCCTTGTAGATTATTCTTTTCCTGAGACAGGTTTTTATTCTGAATGTTTGTCTCCAAAACAAAAGTTGGTTCTGGTTCAGAATGCACAGTCTGAAGTTTGTTATGTATATCAATTACTTTTTGCTTAACCATTTTTTCTGATTTACTGCTAGCCACTTGTTCTTTTCTTTGAATTATTCCTTTCTCTTCTTTGAGGTGAGCAATTACCCGGCTTTCTTTTCCTTCCATAGCTAAACCATTTTTTTCTTGTTTCATTTTGTCCTTCTCCGTTTCCTTTCTTTGAACTAAACTCTGTTTCATTTCACTAGATTCTTTATCCCCTATTTCTTGCCTGCCTTCTGCATACTTAAAAAATGTTTTTTCCACGTGGAGATTCCCATCCATTTTCATACAATTACCTGCAGCACTTTTGTTGCTTATATTTTCTTTCTGTTTTTCTTGACCTTGTTGCTTTACAGCACCATAGACGCTTGATCCTTCTTGCTTTTTATAAATCATGGAATCCCTGTGGCCTTTAGGTAAGATATGATCACAGGCGGGAACCTGGATGGTTCTAACTTTGAAAGAGGGGTATACTGTTTTATTACTTGACACATGCAACTGTTCCTCATTTTGGTTCTGCTCTTTCTTGCTCATGGCACATTCTTTGTGGGTCTGTACTTTTTCAGAAGATATACTCTGTTTTGTAAGATGTTGTGATTCGTGGTCTGCTTTTTTCCTGATGTGTTCCTCTGCTGAGTACTTTGAAACATTTTGAGACTGTTCAGCCGTGGATTGTTTTGGGAAGGGCTGTAGGTCATCAGCTTCTGCATTGGTGATTTGAGGCTTCCTCTGGCATTCGGGCTCAGCAGGTGTAGCTGGAACCTCAGAGGGCAATGACCCTTGCAGAGTGATTTCATCCTGTTTATATGATTTTGACATTGGCAGGCCACCTTCTGACTCTGCCTGAGCTAATCTTCCCCAGCTTTCACTGTTCCTTCTCACCTGTAGTTGACAAACATCGTTGGTTTGTTTTTGTTCCATCTCTTCTTTTTGCAGTTTGTATTTTTCTTCTGCAATCATTAAAGGAGTTTTAAATTTCCGTACATAAGGCTTAGGTGATGCTTGTGTTGTCTCTGCCGGAAGAGAAGGAGATCTAAAATGTGGAAATGTCTTATTCGATGGTGATACTTCCAGAGTGACAGTTTCCATAACTGATGTGGCCCTTTTAACATCTTCATTTTTTGTGCAGACTTTCTTCTCTTTTCTTTCATGACTAATAGTGTTCCTTAACGTTGAACTTTCTGCCCTTTCCTCCACTGTATTTGTCTTATCAATCTCTTTGTGCATCTGAATAATCCTTGGTTGCATTTTTCTAGATGTTTTGCCCTGACTCGCTTCTAATTCTTTCATAAGTTCTTTCTGAAGATGTTTTGCGTTGTATGGGATCCTGCTCTGAGATTGAACTGTTTTGTCTAGGCTTTTGAAGAAATGTCCTTTTGCTTGAGGGACAGGTGGAGGAGGCAGATGAGACTTCAATTCATTGTCACATTTCTCTTCTGCAGTAGGTGGTGGAGGAGGAAAACTCTCGTGCTCTGACTTAACCTCTTCATTTGGTGGTGATGGTGGAGAAGGAAATATCTGTCTATCACAAGGCATCAATAAATGAGGAGGTGGTGGCGGTAGTGGGAAGTCAAGTTCAGATGAAGCCAATGGAAATGGAGGTGGAGGCGGTGGTGGGGGTGGTGGAGGAGGTGGAGAATCAATTTCTGACCTATCTGAGCCTTTAGGATTCTTGTATGGATTCACAGGATTTTTCACTTGAACCCTCACGTCTTCCTCAGCCCCTTCAACTTTACATTTTCCCGAGTACTTCAAAATGGATTTCTCGCTGCACTTTTGCTTCCTTTCAGCTTCTTTAAATTGCCTGTGCATTTCCTGTGTGACTCTGACTTTTTGATTGGTTTTTACATTCTGCTCTGATGCCATGGAAACCTGAGCTTGGCTTGCCACGACATTATTTTTCTTCCCTCTGCAAACCTCCTTTGAATGCTGAGATTGCTTTCTGTCTTGTTGCACCTCTTTTGTTTCAAGATGACCAGCCACTTTGGAAATCAGGCCAGTTGACCGTTTGATCAGTTGTTCTGTCCCTCTGTGATTGGAGCTCTGGCGATCATATGTTGGCTGGACTGATTTTGCTTTCGTCTCACCCTGACTTCTTACATCAACGTATTTTTCATCTTTATATTCATGAAAGATGTTTTGTTTCTTTCCTGTCATTTGTTTTGCACTCTGCGTGTGATTGGTTGAATGGCCCTTCATCGATATTCTGCTTGCCTCTGATTCCTCTGATCTTTCATTCTTCTCAATATTATTGCAAAAAGTAGGTTGGTCAATCACATACTGATCTCTGTGTCTCTTTGCTGTGACTTTATCCACAGAAGATGTATCTGCTTTTTCAGTGACTTTGTACTGAGATTTAGTTAAGGCCTTCATATTTTTCTTCTCCATCTCATGACTTTTGGTGTTCCATCTCTGTTCCAAATGGATTGCTTTGGCATCTTCTGTGAGAAAACTCTTCTTTGGGGCCATCATTTCCTTCTGAAGATTGACTTTGTTCTGGACTAATTGTTGAGATGGCTTCGGCAACATTTCCTTACTTTGTTTTGCCTCTGCTTCTGTGAATCTGTGGTATTGCCTTAATTCTGTTTCTTCAGAGGTATCCAGCAAGCTCTCTATAGCAGTTTGAGTATTGCCTCTGACTACTTCTTTCTCTGTTTCCTTGAAAGATAGCTGAACTGCTTTTAAAGGTCTTAATGTGGATTCAAGGTCATGTTGGACAACTTCTTCTCTCAAGACTTCATTTTTTGTTTGTATTGCTTTCTCCAGAGATTCAATGGTCTGTTTAATATCACCAGGAATGACCTCTGGTTTTTCTGTCTCTCTTGGTTGATGAACTGATTCTTGAAGAGACTTCAAAATTGCATGGATGTCAGCTTTTGCAATTTCTTCTTTCTCCGTAACAGTGGTCTGATTTATAGCCTGACTTAGGGAATTTAAAGTTGTCTTCAAATCACCTTTTATAATTTCTTCTTTGTCTACATGAGATGTATCTTGTGGCTCAGTCGTAAAGATTTTAAGGGCATTACAGATATCACCAGGAATTATGTCAGCTTCGTTAACCGTCCGCTGTATTTGAGACTTCTTTTTCTTTAGTAATAGTTTAGTGCCTTCAACATCTCCACCCACTATTTCCTCTTCCTCATCTTGACTTTTTCTTGCAAATGTTTCATTTGTCTCCGACTGGAGTGTTTTCAAATAGTCCAAAGCTCCAGCTTCTATGCAAGTTGTAAAAAACTGAACGTTGCCCCTTTCTGAATCATCTATTTTAGGTCTTTCTGATATTTCATGATTCATTGCAGAAGAGAGAAGATGGTGAATTGTACGCTTTACATCACCACCTATAACTTCATCTTGTTCAACTTTATTACTTTCTTTTTTGTGGAAGAGAGAATAGATTGTCATATTAACATCGCCCCTTTCACTTTCCTGAATTAAAATCCCATGTTTTACAGAGCGATCCTTATTAAACAGTTTTTTAATGGCTTGCTGTATATCACCCCTCACTACTTCTTCTTTTTCAACAAGCACAGCTGTTGAGCTATTCATCAGTTGCTTTTTGGTCAAATTTACATTGCCCTTTTCATCTTCATTTACTTTACTTTCCCTTTCCAGAGTACTTGGTTTGGACAGGAGGTTTGTCATGATGTTGGCTAAATCTCCTTTAATAATTTCTTCCTTTTGTATTTCAGGAGCTTCCTGATTCATCAACCTGTATTTTGCCATTCGGACATCTCCAATTTCATCTGCCTCCAAGATAATTCCGTGAGTCTCTACAACTTTCTGTGAATAAAGTTCCTTTAAAGTTTCTTTCACACTTTTCCCGACAATTTCTTCCTTTTCAATTCTACTTTCATTAAATTCATAAAAAGGCGTGGTTTCAAAAAGCCATGTGGTGGTTTTTACATCGGCCTGAGGAATTTCCTCCTTATCTATTTCTGTATCAGTCTCATCATTTTCTTTAATGGAATCTAGAGGCTGGTTTTCAAAGAGCCATACCGCATGCTGAACATCCCCCTCCTGAACTTCTTCTCTCGTTACTGTCTGGATGTCTTTGTATTCTGAATCTTCCCCTCTAATTTCATCAATAGTGCGTGTTTCAAATAGCCAAGTACAAGTTTTAACATTGCCTTGTTGTATTTCGCTGACATTCACTGTTCTTACATACTTGTCTCTCTGTGTTTCTTCAGATTCAAATAATTTCTTATTGGCTTTCACATCGCCACCTTGGACACTGTTAACTGTGGGGATAAAGAACTTGTCCTCATCTGAAATTGTGTCCAATGACTGTGTTTCAAATCGGTATCTAACTGAGCTAACATTTCCTTTCTGGATATCTTCCTGGGTGACTGATTTTATAACATACACATTTTCAGACTCGTTTATTGAGTCTAAAGGCTTAGTTTCAAACAGCCACCGGGTCCCACGTACATCTCCATGGATAACTTCTTCCTTCTTAACTGTAGTCACCTCATGATAATATCCTTCTTTGTCCTGAATTGCATAAAGTGGCTGCGTCTCAAAAAGCATTTTGTAGCTTTTCACATCCCCCTTTGTTATTTCTTCATGGTTTATAGTTTTTTTCGTATTTTCCTCCATGGAATCTTCATCTTTAATCTGATCAAGAGAAAACGTCTCAAAAATGAAGCAGCCATTTTTCACATGCCCATCTTGTACATCTGTAACAGTTTGGGCAGAGGTCCTTTCTTCTTTGTCCTCTGAAATTTCACAGAGGGACCGGTTTTCGAAAAGCCAACAGCAACGCAAAACGTCTCCTTTTTGTATATCTTCACTTTGTATGGTTTTAATTTTGTTCAGAACGTCTTCTGAGTTGATACTGAGTGAGTCTAATGGTTGGGTCTCAAATTTATATTTCATGGTAGAGACATCTCCAGGCTGGATATCAATTTCCACAATTCGTTTGAGTTCTTTGTCCTCTTCTCCTTGTATGTTCTCTAGCTTTTCTGTCTCAAAAAGGAAACATGCTGTACGGACATCGCTGCCTTGAATATCCTCTTGCTCAACTGTGTGCAGCTTAGCTGCTTCTGATTCTACCCCTATCGCATCGAGAGATTGTGTTTCAAATAGCAAGGTGCATGTTTTCACATCTCCTCTCTGTATTTCTTCCGTGTTCGTTACCGTTGTCTCTTTCTCATACAGAGATTCCATTGGCTGAGTTTCAAATAACCACTTGCACATTCCGACATCCCCTTTGACTTCTTCTGTGGTCTCTGTCTGTTGCTTGCTTTCTTCCTCTTCTACATTGCTAAAATATTTAATGGAGTCAAGAGGCTGAGTTTCAAACAGCCATTTTGCTGTCTTCACATCACCTGACTGTACTTCTTTGGAGGCTATCCCTTTGATAATCTCAATTTTCTCAATGCTCTCATCAAACTGGTCGATAGGCCTTGTTTCAAAAAGCCACCTGCAGTTCCTGACATCTCCTTGAATCACCTCTTCTTGGCGAATTGTTCTAACTTTATGGTATTTCCCAAGATTATCCTGGATTGCGTATAATGGAGTAGTTTCAAAAATGTCTTTATTCAATTTTACGGCACCTCTTGTTACGCCTTCAACGTGGATTTTGTTGGAGTCATTATGTTTGCTTAACCAGCACGTTTCAAATGCATGCTTACAGCTGCTCACATCTCCCTTGTCAATTTCCTCCAGTTTCACAGTTCTTATGAATTCTTTTCTTTCTTCCCTAATCTGTTCAAGAGGCTTCGTCTCAAAAATCCATTTCTGATGCTTCACATCACCTTTCTCTTCCTCAGTGGCAGCCATTTTTGGAAGTTTTTCAATATCTGGGCTATCTTTTAACATATCTATTGGCAATGTTTCAAATAGGTGTTTAGTAGTGTTTACATCTCCTCCAATGATTTCTACAATGGGCAAAACATTTGGGTCTTCATTTTCTTTTAAGGTATCGAGAGGCTGAGTCTCAAACAGCCAACATTTTTTGCAGACGTCGGTGCCAAGAATGATTTCTTTTTCTGTAACAAGTTCCTCAGATTCTTTAATAGTATCTAAAGGCTGGGTTTCAAATAACCATTTTGCCCTGTTCACTTCCCCTTTAACATTTTCCTCCATGGAAATTCCACGGACAACTTTGATTTCCATGGAATCTTTGTTAATAACATCCAGAGGCTGAGTTTCAAACATCCAGTGGACTGTTTTGACATCTCCTTTCTCCAGATCTTCTCTGTGAACTGTTTTAATTTCTAGCATTTGACCTAAATTGTCTCTAATAACATACATCGGCAGTGTTTCAAAATGCCTTATACTTCTCTTTACATCGCCTTTAATCTCCTTTAGTTCTGATCTAAGTTGCAACAGCTTCGCTTCATCCACTGAATAAAGCTGTCCAAGACTATCCAAGTTCTGTGTTTCAAACATATATTTTACTGTTTTGACATCTCCACCGGTGATTTCCTTGACGGAATTTTCATTTGACTCTTCTTCCTGCTCGTGGTGAATTTTATTCATTGAGTCCAGTGGCTGAGTTTCAAACATCCACGTGGCTGTGCGGACATCTCCTCGAGCCAAGTCTGGTATTCGATCTGCAGTTCCTGCTTCGTCTGAAAAATTTGCACTCAATGCATCTATGGGTTGTGTTTCAAACATCCAAGTAGTATACTTAACATCCCCCCCAGCAATTATTTCTTGACCTGCAATGCTTTTAACGTTGTCATGGTCAGGAGACTCGTCCTTTATTGAATCCAGGGGCTGATTTTCAAAAATCCACTTCATGGACTGGACCTCTCCCTTTAGGATTTCATCCCATTCTAAATACTCTCTTTCCGGACTCATGCTTTTCTGAGGGCTGTTTTCTGAGTTTTCAAAGACTTGTTTAGCCTGAAGTACATCTCCTCCTACTGAGCTATCCATTTCAGTGTTGCTACCAGAGACTATGGCAGAAACATCCTTGAAGTAATCTTTTTCTAAATTCTTTCTTAATTCAGGGTGAATGTGTTTATATAAACGGTTTAATTCATAAAGATTCCTTTGCCTGGAATATAAATCTTTGGGAACAACTTGCTTGGATGGAGAGAGAGGGGGTTCAGGGGACTGGGAAAACTCTGTCATTTCAGAGGGAACCTGCAGTAAATCTGGTGATGGTGGAAGAGGAAATTCCTCCGTACTCCCATACTTTGGAAACTTGTTATAGGCTGGGGTTGAGGCAGCAGATGTGTGCTCTGTTTTCATTGCCATATATGTTCCCTGTCCTCTACTTGTAGAAGTAGCTTCAGCAGAAGAATGAAAATTTGCAGAAGGCCACACCATTTCTTGATATCCATTTTCAATCTTTAGAAGAGAAAATAATATACCTTTAAATATATTTTCAGGGGATACTTTTAGATTTTTTAAAGAGCTAATCAACAAGAGTTCAGAGACAGCTTTTGCAAAGCATTCTTCAATATTAAGTTGATTTCACATATTCCATGGTCCGTGCATGATCTGACTCACCTGAAAATATAGCAGTTTGAGAAACCTATACTAGAATGTGCAGATACCAGTTTTAGATAATATTATTCTCTGTTTTTATCTCATAGTAACAAATATGTAGCAGTCATGGGCTTATACTTTTTTTTTTTATAAGAACTGGAAAGTAATAGGACAAAGTAAAACTAGGAAAGAAAAAGTTTTAGCAAAACAGAAAAAATATTTTAAAGAGCAACAGTCTACTTATAGATTGGAATTGGTCAAAGTCTATGTTAAGACAGTGAGAGAATGTACTACCCCATTGGATCCAAAGATTGTGCTCAAGGATCCCAGTATTGGCATAATAGCAATCATCCTGAGGTCATGCGATCGCCATTTGCAACCTTCCCAAATGGCTTCCAATAAGCAAAGTCAATAGAGAGAGTCAGATTCACTTAATGATTGTGTGATCCACTTAACAACTGCAGTGCTTTGCTTAATGACCGTGGCAAAAAAAGATTATAAAACTGGGCACGACTCACTTAGCAACCATGTTGTTTAGCAATGGCCCCAATTGTAGTCATAAGTTGAGGGCTACCTGAATTGTCAAATTTCAACTTCCCACAACCCAAGAACCATAGCTGTTGGTGATAGGTGCTGAAAGTTCAGGCAACATTGTGGAAGGTCCACTTTTGTAGTAAAGCTTTAGCTTTATTTGACTCAAGGTGTTCTTCATTAGACAGATTCATTTGTTTGCCACAACCTGCATTTTAACTATTATATAAATATATTTTATCCTAAATTTATTGCTACTGCTTCTCAAAAATAATGTTTTGCATCATGAACAGAGTGGCAACAATTCATTATTTGCTAAATACCTCTTGCCTCATCTAAAACAACCTTTTTATTGTCTTTTTTTTTTTTACTATGAGCACACTGGCCCACATTAAAAATGAAATTCTGTTGCCTGCTCTTAAGAGAAAGTACCCAAACTACCCAAACACATATACAGTATAACAGACATTTACACATGCTATATACATACATAAATATATAACTGCATCATATGTGTATACACACACACACACACACATATTTATCTCTGACCTTGATCTGCTTTGGACCTGTTCCATTTTCTTGTCCAGAATGAAATGTCTTTCCTTGGATTGTTTTCTCAAAGTGCTGTTTCAAACATTGTGTAGAGATCTTTGGAACCTCCTCATTCACAGATGCATTGACTCCTAGGACATGATAAGAAAATGGAAGGGGTTTTAAAATAGTCAATTGAATTAGGTTTAGTTGCTTTGGGGATGTCTTGTGTCCTTCTGAAGTTAGGCTTTCCATCCTAGCCTGTGTTCTAAGGCCTCTACTTGTGGTTCCATGATAGAGTAATATGTTACTGTTTAAAAAGTAATTCATCATGCAGTATGAAAAATAGCACAGCTCAAAAGTTGAGAGAGAGGGAGGGGGAGAGGGGGGAGAGAGAGAATGATAAAAGTGCTGCTTTAAAGACTATGCAGAATTCCACAATATTTATTCAATCCATTGCAATACCAAAACATAACTAAAGGTCTTAGACTAATTCCAAACTTCCCGTAAAGGAAGCTCAAATCTTGGCTTTAATGATTATATACATTACTCTATAAAAGCATGGTTGAAGGAAATGTGTTCCTATAAGGATGAGGAGTGAGTTTGATGGACCTTTAAGGTAAGTCTAGTCTACTCATTCTTAACATTTGTATGTAATATAATAGGCAGAAAAGACTTCCTTAAGTACCCTTTGGATGTTGTGGACCAACTCCAGCATTTTCTGCTGTAATATTTATCTACATGCAATGGGGATTTGGGATTTCTGAGTGATGCCATGGCACCTGCATATTATAGAACTCTGTTTAACGTTGTGATAACAGTATCTGTTATCCTTAAATGCTGCTCAATTCTTCAGTGCACATATCTGATACAAAAATGGTTACAGTGAAAGCAAAAAAAAAAAAAAAAAAAAAAAAGGAAAGAAAAGGATTTGCTTCAACTGGCGAAAGTTATTGTGTTTCCTTTGAAGATTGTCTAGCAAACAATATGCTTAAAACCGATTCACATAAAATGGTAAGCCATGTGCTTTGTTTGTTTTTGAGCTTAGCAATGAAGTGTGAACTGACCCATTATGGCTTAGCATTCTGTGCAAATCGGTTCACAGTCCTTGTCTAACACACAATAAAATCCTGGCTTAGAATTATGTATGTGCTGAGCCAAGGTGAATTATACTGATGTCTTTATTCGTCTAACAGTTATCTTAATCACAAGCTGTGTCTTAACTCCCTGTTTAGTGTTTTACTTCAACCTCCATTTAATTTCCTGTATCCCTTATGGAAATTGCTGAAAATCATATTATTGCAACTCAGACAGCCAGTATGCATAGCACACTTAACTTATAATTGGAAACTTTACACACATTGCTCTTCATATCAGTAGGATATGTATGCATTGCCGAATTGAACAAGGCTAATAAATGAATGAACATAAATATAAACGTCATTTACTCAATCTTCATGGCATGACCTGTCCTGACTTCAGAGGATGTGATTTAATGAAATTTCCAGTGTGTAACTTTGGATCTAACCAACTTATATGAATAGAATATTTGCTGGGTGAGCTGTTTACAGCCTCTTTTAATCCTCAACTATGTATTCTTATCTATTATAACTTATATCTTACCTGTTCTATCAATATTTTGAGTGATGATAGACATTTTCTTGGCGTCCATGGAAGCTTGCCCCTGATGGGAAACCTGGGACAAAGAAATAGACCAGTGTCAAGAAAAATGAACAACTTATCTTCTATATTTTGTGTGACTCGAGAGGGGGGGTATACAAGTAAATGCATGCTTTATGATATGGATAAAAAGATCTTATTTCCCATCAAGAGTTTTTTAGTTAGACATCAGTAGAACAAATATCAGCACTGCCACAAATTCAAAAAGTCCTAATCCTCTCAATTTAAATGTGTATACCTGTTTTGAAAATACTTTCCATGCTTGTTTTTTTTAACCCCCCACCCCACAAACCCTCTTGACCAGAAGTGTCAAACTGGATTTCTTCAAGGGCCAGTTCAGCATTGTAGTTCTCCTCCACAGGCCACCCAGGGGAGGGAACGGATACCTCCTTCAGCGCCCTGTCAGCCAAAATGGAGGACTGAGGGGGGCACAACCCCCACACCCCATTTTTGGCCTGGATGGCCTCCTGCAGCACTTTGCTGCTCAAAATGGGAGTGCAGTGGGGGGCATACATGAACATGCCACACCCAATTTTCAGTCTCTTGCCGCAATTTGCTGGTCAAAACGGGGCATGGGAGGACTGCATGTGACCGCACTCTGCCCTGTTTTGGCCAGCAAAGTGCTGCAGGAGGCCATCCAGGCTGAAAACGGGACATGACACGGTCACATGTGGCCCCTATGCCCCATTTTGGCCGGCAAAATGCTTCAGGAGGAGATCCAGGTCAAAAATGAGGTACAGTGGAGCTGAATGCTCCCTGTTTTGGCTGCCAGAGGCACCATGGACCAGTCCTTTGCTATTTCCAGGCTGGTCCTGCGGGTCATATTTAAGCACCCCATGGTCTGGATCTTGCCTGTGGGCCTTGAGTTTGACACCCCTGCTCTTGACACTAATGGATCCAGTAATGCTCGATGGGTTGGCACAGTGAACCAAAATTTTCGTCCTTCTTCCTGGGATTAGGAGGCGCATGAGTGCCAGAGTTAGGATTTTGGAAACATTAAGCACTTCCCCAATAAACCTTTCTTCATATTTTGAGCATGAGTTCTTGCTACCTTTGTGAGCCAATTATACCAGACAATTTCACAGTTGCACTGAGAGAATTAACATTAACATTAATCTGACTGGCATGCCAGTATCAGAGACCCAACATTTTCAATCAGATGTCCTCACCTGTTCTTTGAGCAGTATACCTGAGGGTTAATTAATTTTTAAATTTAAATTTTAAATTTTATACTTAATTTGTTTTAAATTGTGGGTTTTGTTTTAATTAATTCTTAAATCGTATTTTAAAACATTATTTTAAATTAGCCGTCATTTAATTATTTTAATTGATTTTAATTGCATTTTGTATTTTCTACTCTGTGTTTTTTATCGGCTGTAAACCGCCCCGAGTCCTTAGGGAGAGGGGGCCGCATATAAATTTGATTAAATAAATAAATAAATACTAAGGATTTTGTTCCAAAGAGCTGATAAAAAGCAGGGCAAAGAAATTTGAAAAGCCAGGATAAAGACTCCATTGGTTTTGTTTTCACTGACATTTACATATATCCAAAACTTTGTAGTAGCTGTACTTAATGATTTTAAGTCATTAAGTAAGTAAGTAATGTTTCCCCCTTCTGTTAAAATTCCAAGTGAAAATCTTTGGAAGGGTTACACTCCAGGATTCAGGGTTGGAAGAATTCTGTTTTAAACAAATGCAGCTGAAGGGCAATTTTGCGCTGCAAGGGAGTCCAAAAGAGTTCAAGTGGCAACCACAGTGGTGTAATCTATAACCTGTCTTTTTAAAAATATTGGTCACATGAATGTTTTGTCTGCATGAGTGTAATCACTATCTTGGCTCTTTTAACTCCCTTCCTGTCTGTCTCTCTCTCTCAAAGAAGCAAACTAAACATGTCCAATACATTTCCTCCTCCCATTTTTCCCACTACAACAATCCTTGTGAGGTGAGTGAGTGGAAGAATTCAAAATTTTTTTTGCTACTGGTTCTGTGGGTGTGGCTTGGTGGGGGTGGCTGGGGAGGGGGTCATGTGACTGGGTGGGCCATTTCTGTCAGCAGGGCAATAAAGATTAGGCTAGAAACAACACCAGAATGTTTTTTTCCTGCCTTCCTGACAGGATTAACCCTGTAAAATGGGAAAAAAAACAAAGGATATTTCTTCTAACAACCGGTTCTCCGAACTGCTTAGAAAATTTACTACTGGTTCTAGTGAACCTGATAGAACTTGCTGAATTTCACCTCTGAGGTGAATTGGACTGAGGGAGAAAAACTGGCCTAAAGTCACCGAGCTGGCTTTCATAGCTAAGGCCAGACTTGAACTCACGGTTTCCTACTTTCTATCCTGGTGCCTTCACCACCAGACCAGACTGGCTCTAGTGTCAGTCCCAGTGCCTACCTTTTCCTTATAAGGATCGTTCCCTTCTCACTAGTCTTTGTGCCTTTGCTACGCTTCCCAAGATGTCTGCCTATAAGGATGCCTCTATGTTCTCTGACACTCAGACAGGACTTTTCATTTTTTTTCCCTTCTCCCTTTTGGGGTCATTGGAACTCCAGAGAGGCAATATCAAAGCAATGGGGGTGGGGGTGGGGGTGGGGAATGTTGTTCTTTCTTTCCTCCCTTCTTTTTAAAGTCCAAGGGAACTTTGTATCAAGGATGTTGGTTCAGTTTCGCAGAAACCAAGTAACTATGATCTACACTGCAACTGAAAGACATTGAAACAATGCAGGTAGTTCTCGACTCTGACATCTGAGGGACTTCAGACTACCACCAAAGGTGCTCAGGAACTTCTATTCCTGCACTATAGAGAGCATCCTGACGGGCAACATCACAACCTGGTTTGGGAACAGTACCATGCAAA
>JAEANM010006623.1:2458-18446 GCA_017656035.1 Myanophis thanlyinensis | reverse complement strand
TATCTATATCTATATCTATATCTATATCTATATGTATTGCCAGTAGCATCTGCTAATTTCTTGCTACCTTATAAAAAATATCTATACCAAATAATCTTTGAGTTTTCTGTTGACTGTCCTTTGAGCTCAAAAAAGACAATTGTGCACTTGATGTGCCAGCATACCTTGCATTTTAAAGTGATTCATACAATGCAAAAGATAAAATAGTTTCTCTGATGTGCTGGTGCTCGGTATCTTGCCAATTTGAAAAGAACAGGAAACTCATGCATATTTGATAGTTTCAATGAAGCAGTGGGATTTGACACTAGATGTGTGTGAGTCTATTTCATTTCAAGATCAGCAGCTCCTCCCCACCACTAAACTGGTCACTTCCAGTGAGATTCTCTCAGAGGATATAAACAGGAAATAACTTTGTGTAATAGGATATGCAAAGAGAAAGTGAGCAAGCTTGGCTTTTATCAATATCTCTCTCCCTGCCACATCTTTCAGGAAAGGTCACACATTCTTCTATTGATGAGTCAAATTACACCTACTATTGTGCACTTCTACTAACCCCCTGCAATGCTGACCTTTAATTTAAGCAAAACTTTCATTCTTAAAAATAAAAAGGGCAGTCAATTAATAAAAAGCAAAGCCAGGAGTTATAGTGGTATATTATTATCACACTGTTAAAATACTGGTATTAAGGATTTAACGAAGTCATAATTAACTAGATATCTATTTTTTTCTCATATGGTCTTTCTCCAATTTTCAAATATTCAAAAGTTCTGAATCACCATACCCCTGGGCCTGACAACAGACAACTGCAGCTTCCAAGAGTGATTACATTTTCTACACAGGAGTCTAGAATTAAAAAAAAAAAAAAACTGGGCTTTTTTTGCATACAAAAATGTTCTTTGTGAGACGCCAGAATTTAAATAGCAGCATGTTTTCACTTCTCAGACCACTTTGATATCAGCATGCCCAAAGTGTAAATCAGTAGCTACAGTCAAGTCAGCAAAGTCCAGTGTATTTTCCAGTTTAATTTTCAGTTAATAAGAGATGTTCACAACAATCATGGTTCAATGTTAATTCATATAATTGGTTCCAATCAAGAATTGAAAGTTACATGCAGGCTTTCATACTTTGAAGATAAGGCACATGAATGTGCAGAAATGAACATATTTTTGAACACAAACACATAAACAAGCTTTGATTATCTTAGATACCTATTCCTTGGATTGCATTCAGACTTGTCATTCAACAAAGTAAGGTCTTATATTTTACTTATGTACAGTTTGCATTGGTTATCTCTGATTCTTAGAGCAAGGCGCACTCTTGAGTAGAATGTTGTACCAGATAGTTTTCCTTGTAGCTGTCTAAATCTCCCACTTCAAGAGCCATGATGGCATAGTGATTAGAATGTAAAATTGCAGATTAATTCTGCCCACTGTTAGCAGTTGGATCCTTACCAGCTCAAGGTTGATTCAGCCTTCCATCCTTCTGAGGTCAGTAAAATGAGGATACAATATGCTGACATTGTAAACTGCTTAGAGAGAGATGTAAAGCACTATGAAGCAGTATATAAGTCTAAGTGCTAATGCTAAGTGCCAGCTCCTAGACCTCTGACTCTATGCATGGAAAAGCAGATGGAAGCAGATTGGATAAATGAGAATATGATTTAACTGAAGATTTTCAGGTATGGAGTCAGGGCACTGAGTAGAAATTCTTCTTGGCCAGTGATGCTGGGCCTGGCTTCTTTGATTTTCTATGTGTCTTTTTGATATTCCTCCTCATTAGAAAAATATTGATAGGCTGATTGGATAGCACTAAGTATTCCCATTCATGAACAAAAAGGTGCAATTTACATATTAGAGGCATGCCTCTAGATCTAAAAATGGGAAATATTAGTTATATCAGCATTGTTTGAAGGTGTTATAAGACTTCCTGTTGAATTTGCTATAGTTAAACACAGTTTCCTTTCCATGTGCAAAAGCAGATGTAATGGCTGTCAGAACAGTAGCACTTTCCAAGATCATATATAATTTTTGGATCATCGTCTATGAGTTAACAAGTGACGTGAGCTCTTGTTCCTTTTTCGCCTGCCACTAGTGATAACATCACATATCTAAACATATTTTGCCTGATGGCAGATAAATTTGCGCTGGCATGTTCTGCAAACTTTTATTCATCAACAACTCATTTACATGAATATTGCATAAATGTAATTTAATTGTTATTTTAATTGTTTAACTGATTTTAATCGATTTTTAAACTATATGATAATTTTAATTAAGACAGCCTTTATTTAATTATTTTAATAGATTTTGTTTATTGTACTTGTGTTTTATTGGCTGTGTACTGCCCCGAGTCCCTAGGGAGAGGGGGCAGTATATAAATCAAATAAATAAAATAAGCTATATCATGAATAATGCATTCAGAGGTGTTGCTGTGAGTAAAACCATGGAAATCAGTGTGTAGGGGGAAAAGTACAGCCTTCGGCTGATGTTGTATAATGCCAGGTCCATAAGAAACAAGGCCCCCCTCATTAATGAATTGATCCAGGAGGGGGAAGCGGACCTGGCGGGTATTACCAAGACCTGGGTGGGCCTGGAGGGGGGTGTCCCTCTGGTTGAACTTTGCCCACCTGGGTTTCGAGTTTTTCATCAGCCGAGGGCTCAGGGAAGGGGTGGGGGGTGGGGGTGGTTATTAAGGAAGACCTATGTCCTAGGGAGGTCACTGTCTTGCAGATAACCAGATGTGAATCCCTCTGTGTGAAGTGGGGTTCTGGGGTTCAGGTGGGCCTGCTACTTACATACCTGGCTCCCTGCCATGTGACGTCGGCCCTGCCTGAGCTCCTTGAGGTTATAGCCGGCTTGGCGGTGGAAACACCCAGACTTATGGTTATGGGGGACTTCAACCTCCCTTCTGCCAGCATGATCTCGGGGGTGGCTCAGGAGTTCGTGGCTTCCATGACAGCCATGAGCCTGACCCAAGTAATTTGGGACCCCACCCACACGGGAGGTCACATCTTGGATTTGGTTTTTGTGTCAGATCAGTGGCAGAATGATCTAGTGTTAGGGGATGTTTTGATTGAGTCCCTGTCATGGTTGGATCATTCGCTCCTTAGACTCGACTTCCGGTCTGCACCCCCTCATCACAGGGAGGCGGAGCCAATAAAATGGTTCTGCCCCAGGCGCCTGTTGGACATTACTGACAGAGCTTGGGCCGTTTCCTGAGGCACACACACACGACCTTGTCAGGGATCTGGTAGCCGCCTGGGAGAGGGTGGCGGCTGGGGCCCTCGACCGGGTCATACCCTTGTGGCCTCTGACCCAGTGTTGATCCCAGTTGGCTCCCTGGTTTTCTGGGGAGCTAAAGGAGATGAAGCACCAGAAAAGATGCCTAGAGAGTGGTTGGAGGGCTAACCACTCCGAATCTGACCGAACACTTCTATGGTCCTATATTAGGACATATCTAGTGGCGATAAGGACAGCGAAGCATTCTCACTTTTCCGCCCTTATTGCATCCACAGAAAATCGCCCGGCCACCCTCTTTAGGGTGACCCACTCCCTTCTTGAGGCTGGGGAGCAGGAGGATCCCTTGCAGGGGTGGGCCGAGGACTTTTCTTGTTTTCTGCAGGATAAAATCGCTCAGATTTGGGGACGGTTGGGCTTTTCTGGATGGGGGGATGGGGCCGGTCTTGGGTGAGACCATCTGGGCTGAGTTCAACCCTGTGACCCCAGATGAAGTGGACAGACTGCTGGGTAGTCTTAATGCCACCACATGCTCATTAGATCCATGCCCCTCCTAGTTAGTGTTGGCTACCCAGGAGGTGACACGAGGTTGGTTCCAGGGGATTATTAATGCTTCTTTGAGAGAGGGGTCCCTGCCTGCCACCCTGAAAGAGGCGGTGGTGAGACCTCTTCTCAAGAAGCTGTCCCTGGACCCAGCCTTGTTGTCTAGCTATTGGCTGGTCTCCAACCTTCATTTTTTAGCGAAGGCTGTTGAGACTGTAGTAGCTCGACAGCTTCTTCAGCATCTGGATGAAGTGTTGTATCTGGATCCTCTCCAATTGGGTTTCAGGCCCAGTTTCAGCATGGAGACGGCTTTGGTTGCATTGGTTGATGACCTCTGGAGGGCGTGGGACAGGGGTTATTCCTCTGTCCTGGTCCTATTAGATCTCTCAGCGGCTTTTGATAGTGTCGACCACAGTATCTTGTTGCAGCGGTTGGAGGGGCTGGGAGTGGGGGGCACCGTGATACAGTGGTTCTCTTCCTTCCTCTCCAGCCACTCGCAATTTGTGTTGGCAAGGGGGCAGGGATCGACCTCAAGGCCCCTAATATGTGGGGTTCCTCAGGGGTCGGTGCTCTCACCCCTGCTGTTCAACATCTATATGAAGCTGCTGGGTGAGACCATCCGTGGCTTTGGGGTGAGCTTTCATCAGTATGCTGATGATACGCAGCTATATATTTCCACCCCAGGCCACCCCAACGAAGCCATCGAAGTGATGGGCCATTGCCTGGAGGCCGTGCGGAGTTGGATGGGTCAAAACAGGCTCCAACTCAACCCAGCCAAGATGAGTGGCTGTGGTTTCCTGCACCCAGATACAGCCAACTTACTCCATCACTGGCCGTGGGGGAGGGAAACTTTGTCCCCCACGGAAGAGGCTCACAACTTGGGTGTCCTCCTGGATGTACGGCTATCGTTGGATGATCATATCGCAGCCATTTCGGGGGGGGGGGGGGCTTCTATCAGGTACATAGGATCTCCCAGCTGCAGCCCTTTCTGGATCGGGGCACCCTTCGTACAGTCACTTCTGCCCTTGTGACCTCCCATCTAGATTACGCCAATGCTCTCTACATGGGGCTCCCCTTTAAGAGCATCCGAAGGCTACAGTTGGTGCAGAATGCAGCCGTGTGGGTAATTGCGGGAGCTCCCCGGAGCTCCCATATTACACGTCTCCTGCGCAAGCTGCATTGGCTCCCTGTGGCCTTTCGGGTGCAATTCAAGGTGTTGGTGCTTACGTTTAAAGCACTCCATGACTTGGGACCTGGATACTTACGGGACCGCCTGTTGCCACTGTCAGCCTCCAGCCGACAGGTGCGTTCCCACAGGGCAGGCCTCCTTGGGGTTCCACTGTCGGGACGGTGTCGTCTGACAGCCCCGAGGGTACGAGCCTTCTCTGTGGCTGCACCCTCCCTGTGGAACGAATTGCCCCCTGAGATTCGGACCATTGCGGACCTTCGGATCTTCCGGCATGCACTAAGAACCCATCTATTTCAGCAAGCCGGTCTGGCGTAACACCCAAGGGGTTTTAAAATTGTTAAACTTTTTAAATTTTCAATTTTTGGTTATTTTAATTTTTATTTCAGCCAATTATTTAATCTATTTTAATTGTCTTTTAACTTTTGTCTATTTTGTTTTTACAAGGCTGTACACCACCCCAAGTCCTTTGGGAGAGGGGTGGTATAGAAATTCTGTTATTAAATTAAATTAAATTACAGGACAGGTGACAAACAGCTGAAACTCATTGGTGGCCAAACAGTTTTGACAAGCAAAAATAGAACAATAGAACATGGGGAAACTTTCCTGATATTTAAAAAAAAAAGATTCAGAGGAATAATAGCTTACTCTTTGCAATTCACATTTAAATGCTTAGTTCAGTAAATGTGTCTATTCAGAATATGCACAAGAGATTCAAGTATATGGTACTTATTTTGCATCAATGTAATAACAGGTTCAACCCTTTGTAGAATCACATATTAAATCTGATTTAGTTGTCCAAGTAAGTATTCTTCATTACGTTGTGATTTCTAATGCGTGGCTCCTAATAATAAAAAAAATGCTAGGCAAAATTGCTTTGCTGTCTATGACATTACAATGATATTTAAGAATGAACTTAATTCACTTTATATATTAGAAACTGACATGTTGCCTCTTTAAAGTCATCACTTGTGTAATATCTCTGTCTGCAGTGGATTGCATTCATTAAACTGTCCTTCCTGTAATACGATACACTAGAAAAGTATAAAACTTTTGTGGCCTTTTCCTTTATTACTCATTATTATAATTTAACCAGACTTAAAGTTTTTCATACTCACATGATTCAAATTATGGAGTTGAACAGATGTTTAAGTTTCTTTGTCCTGGTCTTGCCTAATTTTAGAATTTGTAGCCTTTGACATAGCCCTCAAAACTAAGCATGATTTATTGTGCCTGGTAATACTTTTTGGTATATATTTCTTTGTATTATTATCTTATTAGCAGATGATACAACAGTGATAGGTCTCATTTGAGACAATGACAAATCTGCATATGGACAGGAGGTTCAACAACAAGCCTTATGGTATGACCAAAACAATCTTGAACTAAACACACTAAAAACTGCAGAAACGGTGGTAGATTTTAGGAGAAACCCTCCTATACTGCCACACCTTACAATACTAGATAATACAGTATCAACAATAGAGATCTTCAAGTTTCTAGGTTCTATCATATCTCAAGATTTAAAATGGACACCTAACATCAAAAATGTCATCAAAAAAGCACAGCAAAGAATGTTCTTTTGGCATCAACTCAGAAAACTCAAACTGCCCAAGGAGCTGCTGATTCAGTTCTACAGAGGAATTATTGAGTCTGTCATCTGCACCTCTATAACTGTCTGGCTTGGCTCTGCAACCCAACAAGACAGGCACAGACTTCAATGGATAATTATAACTGCAGGAAAAAAAAAAACAATTACTACCAATCTGACTTCCACTGAGGACCTGTATACTGCACAAGTCAAAAAGAGGGCTGTACACATATCTACAGACCCCACACATCCTGGACATAAATTGTTTCAACTTCTACCCTCAAAACAACACTATAGGACACTGCACACCAGAGCAACTAGACACAAGGACAGTTTTTTTTACCAAATGCAATCACTCTGCTAAACAACTAATTCCCACAACACTGACAAACTATTTACTGAGACTATATTACTATTATTCTTCTCATCCTTCCTATTACCTATCTTCTCCCACTTATGACTATAACTTTGTTGCTTGTATTTTTACAATTTATATTTTTATTGCTTCCTAGTATGATTTGATTGGTAATTTAGTACCCTATGACTATTATTAAGTGTTGTATTTTATGATTCTTGATGAATGTGTTTTTATGTACATTGAGAGCATATGCACCATAGGCAAATTCCTTGTGTGTCCAATCACAATTAAGAATTCTGTTCTATTCTATTCTATTTTCTTCTATTTTTCTTTTGACTGGACAGGCTAGTCATTAACCTAAATGGTCTGTATGTAGAAATATAT
This sequence comes from Myanophis thanlyinensis, assembly GCA_017656035.1. Classification (NCBI taxonomy): domain Eukaryota; kingdom Metazoa; phylum Chordata; class Lepidosauria; order Squamata; family Homalopsidae; genus Myanophis; species Myanophis thanlyinensis. The sequence continues at coordinate 11,148 of JAEANM010006623.1, read as the reverse complement.
TCTGCCTATAGTTCTATCTTAAAGAATAGTAGAGCAACCACAGACTAATCTTGTAAAGAGACAACAGAATTCATGAAGACAGTTTATATTACAGGATGAGGCCTCATTACATTATCCATTCATCAGCATTATTGACTTCTCATAATACAATCAGGACCCAGTGGAAATAAGTGAAATAAGAGCACTGAACTGCCCTTCTGCTTTACATATTATCTTCCATAAAAAATGCAACACTTGTCACTTGCCAGCAAAATGTTTAACTAATCAACCAAGTCTGCACTATAATAACATCTAAGAAAATAGCTAACAAGGTAAATTGAATAATATGTATTGTGGTTAGATAATGTAGTTGACTTTGGAAATTTTCCATCCGTAATATGGATTATAGCTTGGGGAAACATTATTTAATTATGGAGCTTTGGGCAGTGTCCAAGCTTACTGAGATAACATAAATTGAGAAAAAGTTGAGAAAACTAAGATCATCTGGGCTTCAACCCACACTACCACACAGTCTTGGAAATTGGTGATAACATATTCATTTCTATAGTTCGAGAATTCCAAAACAGTTCCAAACACTAAAACAAATCTATGTTGCAGATCACATTTTAATTATTCTTTACAAGTATTTGAACCATTTAGTAACTCACTTCTCTTCTTCAGGTCTCATATAAATGAATTGCTGTGAGAAAATAGGAGCATACAATTATGTCCTTAGGGAGAGGGGGCGGTATATAAATTTGATTAATAAATAAATGTATGTTCACCACCTTGAATTGCTTATAAAGTAATAAAGGTGGGATTAAAAAAATATTTAAAAATGGTGGGAATCTGTATCAATGCTTCAAACTTTCAGGATATAGTTCCAGTATGCTACCATTGGGAAAATGACAGGCATTTAGTAGATAAATTAACAGTTATTTAAAATCCCTCATTTTTTTCCAGAGGTGTACTTGATGGATTTTGAGCCCATTCATTTAGGAACTGATGTTAACAAATGATACTTCCTACTAAAAATTCTATGATAGCAATCAAGTTTTCGGAGAGTCCTGAAATTCAGAAGCATTGCTAATTTAGCCATCATTGTAAATCAAGCGATTATTTTTGGATTTACCTTGTTAAATCTGAACTACAGTCATTTCGGAATGTGTCTTTTTTTCCACTCATTTGAATTATGTCTTGCCTTTGACCTCCTGACAGCAGAGGTAATGTACCAGAATTTGGGGAAGAAATTAGATTGCATAGCTCATCTGCCCAACTGTCCATCTACCTGTCTATTTAGCATTTTGTCCTTATTTTTATTTCCTAATTGCTTGTAGTACCACACATTAATTACTCTCTATGTACAGCGATTTACCCTAAGTTCCCTTGTGCCTCGTTTTTTCTTAGATTCAGTGCCTGCCCCCATATTTTTGCAATCCATTATTCTATTTAATTTTAAGCATTCTCCTTCTCAATGCCCTTCAGAACTATATTAATCTGTACCTAATTTTATCATAGACAGAATAAATATTTTATGCTTTTTCCCTTGTTACAAGTGTAATATGATTCTCTGCTATTTTTTATTATTTTTTCTCCCTGTCTATCTAGGATTTACATGGCATTTTAATTTTAGACATTATTCCAATAAAGATTCTACTTTCTACTGTAAAGTGAGCAGCCCTCCAATGCTTTCCTCATCTCTATACAAATCCAGTGTTTTGTTTACTTCCCTAATTGCTGTCAGTTTTGACAGTAGGCTGATTGTTTTAAAGTTTATGCCAATTATTTGTTAAGCTGTTCAAAGTATGCAAAAAACAACTGGTTTGTAGGTTAAAATTTCTATTTATAATATGGGCTGTCAAGATATTGCATTTAATGATGTAGATTTAGTTGAAGATTAATTGTACTGGCTGCTTTTTAAATGCAGAAGGCTTGTCTCTCACAAAACATCTGGAAATCATCACAATCATGTCAGCTAGAATTTCTCATAAGAATATTTTCCAGGAGAAAACTAAATGCCCATTTTCAGTGCTCATTAAAATGTCTTTGGGAAACTTTGAGCCAAGACATGCTAGCAGATAGACAGAAATATGTTGCTTCAGAACCAATACAGAACAATAGTCCATGTGCGAGAAGTGATCAATTGTATTTCTTCTGAATCTCCATTTGTTTAATTGGACAGCCCTAGGCCTTAGCTTGATTGGAGGGAGTCTTCCAGAGCTGATCTTAACTCACAAAATCATAGCTTGGACAATGGAATGGGAGAAGCAGCAAGTCACACATTTCTTATCTATGGCATTGCAAGGGCAGGGTTCTTATCACATCCATGCCACATTGCTTCAATCCCAGAAGCCTATAGTGAAAGATTGACTGGTGATTACTCTTAAAGCTTGTATTATGGATGGAGAAGGGACCTTCTGAGAAAGGGATTATGTCCAGGAAGTAATAAGCATGCCAGAAACTCTTGTCACTATATCATGGGTGCCATCAATTTACAATAACTATTATGAAGAAAAGGCTCTCTTTTCATAAATAAGACTCTACTAAATAAAAATGATTTAAGATATTACTTCCAACCTTAGGAATGAACTTATAAGTATTCATTGTTCTCTGAACTTACTAATTTGTTTTCCTGGTGTTATTGCATTAACTGGATGTCACCAGCAATGCAGGATACTGTCATTTTTGCCCTGATTTTGTTTTTCATCTTAAGATCATTCTGAGCATTTTTGTCAGGTCATGTAAAGGGCTGACAGCTAGTGATAGCATATGGTCAGTATGAAATAATGCCAGGGAACTGACGTTGTCATTTGCAGCAATTCTATGGAGGAATAGCTCCAGCTTATTAGTTGTAAATTGTACAACACTGTATATCTGTAGAAGGATAATATTCACTTTGCTTGTCTTTCCTATAAAGTTAACATTTGCAAACATTCATTGCCTACTGCATCCTTCCATTTCATCAAGTTTAGGAACTTAAAGTTGGGATAAAAATAAATTTCATCATTTATATCTAGTTTTTCCAATTCAACAGTCCTTCCAAACAGCCGAGCATCAATATAAGCAATTGTAATAAAATAAAAAAAATCATATTAAATCAATTGAAGAAATTTCTAAGTTCCCTGTACAGGGCACAATGTAAATAACAGTAATCCTGTAGAAATTGTTGAACAGTCTCTAGCTAGAGTAATCTTCTGTGATGGCTGTTATATGGTTTTATTTTTCATTATGGATAGTTGGTGACTTGCTAATTACCCATTTTCATTCAACCTAGTCTCTGATCCCTAGATTTTGGCTCAATGTATTCTAGAAGTAGTTTATAAACACTTATAAATGCTTTCCTGGCAGCTCTTTTCTTATCATGTTTACTGGGAGACAGATTTTTGGCAAAGGGTCAGGGACATTGAAAAATTGGCCTTGGCTTATTCACCATAATGTGGGAACAATATTCACTTTTTGAGAATTTATAAACAGTGGAAGGAAGATTCTGCCAAAAGCATTAGATAGTTAATGAATACTGGAGTAGAGCGGATTGTCAGTTGGTAGAGAAGGCAGCTAAATTCTTTTCCTTTTTCTAATATTCAGATTTTTTTTTTCCTCTTCCAATTTTTGGAGTCATGTTTCTTGCTCAGGGATCTGTTACACCATAAAGCACTGAAACCAACAGTTTTTCTGCCAGGGATCAGATTGGAAAGGTTTACACAGACAGCTGCCTCTACATTTGCATTCTTAGAATTTTAATAAAAATGAAAGTCTGCTTCATTTGAAGAATCATTTCAGCGTAATTTCCAATTTATGTGAGAGATCTCTCAGTCTGAGTGAATTGAGATAGGAAGTGATATCGTGTTCACATTGCAACTCAGCAAACCAGAGTAAATTTGCTCTTCGTTACAATTATTTTTTTGGCGGTGGTGGTGGTGGTAGTACATATTTAACATGACACATTTCTACTCCAAATTCTTTATTAAAAATCTATGGAAATCTACCAGATCAGTTCTGGGAACAGATGGGGACTGAATGTGCTTCATATAGTTTATGAAGTGGCGAAGAAGTCTTTTAATTATTTTTTACCAGTTGCAAAAGCCTAAGGCACTTACAGCAGTGCCATGTTCTTTGAGAAGCAGAGTAGTTTTTATTTAACAGTGTGATCACACCATATTTAATGTTCTGATGGACCTCTATTCTTCAAGGAACTTTCTTTCTGCAATGAAAAAAAAAGGAACCATTTGTCTGTTTCATAAAAATTGCACAATAGCAACAACTATTTTAGGTTTCTGTTCTGAGAACTGGGAGACTAAAACATTATGACACCAAGTTCAGTGTAGTGTGTTAATAAGTGGGACTAGGATCAGGATGTCCTGCATCCTGGTCCCTTAGAAGCTTACTGTACCATGGTTTCTGTCTCAGTTCAACCTAACTCACAGGTTGTTTTTTTAGGAAAACAAGAGGGAGCAACAAGCACACTATTGTGAATTCATGGATTTAAATGGGAGAACCCACTAGTCAAACAATACGCACTGCCTATTGTTTTATTCCCAACTACCCTTAACTATTTTTCTAACCCCCACCCTCCCTTCCTACCTTAACTTACCCGCGGTTGCATAAGCATTTCACTGCATATCGTACCATGTATGACTGTAGGTGACCAATAAATTTGAATTTGAAATTGAAATTGTTTGACATGTGTCAACTGGAAGCAAAATACTATTATATTCCCATCAAGTTTCCAGGTATATTTAATCCCTAATTTATAGACCCTGCCTATAACTGACTTACAGGTGTCTGATACCTCAATGCCTAGTATGACTACAATGTACACTTTTAAGATACCCAGTTTCACTTGCAATACTATTTGAATACACAGTGGTAGCATTCATGGTTTTAGATAACTTCAAAGGGTATATGGAAGTGTATGCTTCTCCACTTCTCCTCTACCCATAATTAAGTCTAAAGGAAATTGCTCCAACATATTGCCATCACTTGCAGGATTTCATTTAGCTATAATAGAATCAAAAACACTTGTCTCCATCCCAAGGGTTCCAAGTTTTTGTTTTCAAAAAGTATTTTGAAATAGATGCTATTGGAACATGGTAATTATGTATTTAGGTGAACAGATTCTGTCTTAGTTGATAGAGGATGGATTTAATATCTCTGATATATAAAACAGCTCAAATTGTGGTCATAGAAAGGAATTAAAGTTGAGTACAAATGAAAATACCTCATATAATGTAAGCTGCATGGCATTTCAGCTCTGGTCTGTTCAGTCCTAGGCAGACTGCAAATTATAGTCTTAAAACTTAAATAAGCTTTTCATTTTCCTTTATTTGTTGATGATAAGATCAATCATTCATATTTTACTGTAGAACTTTCCATTTTGATTAAATTTAATTTAAATATTGGAAGTGATTCAAATTATTTTTAATCAGAACAATAGTGTGATACCCATTTTGCTTTATTGTTATTTTTTTTAAACTGAACTTGTAAGAAAAAAAAAATATTAGTGCCAAGCAATCCACCTTAAGGTTGTACACTCATATTTAGTAGACTATCACTGTACTAATGTCCTGCTAAATTTTAAAGATCAATATCATGGAAAAGCCAGTTCAACTTTAATTTCACATTTTATGGAAAGAAAAGAACACAGATTATACTGATGATACTCTTGAAAATGAAGCCCACAATCTGATTCTATAATTAAGATGGAATTTCTGGAATGTAAGCAGATGGATTCATTAATTGCTTCTATTATGAAGACATATTGTTGTAATAAAAATTATATTGCTTTGAATCATCTCAATGGTATGCATGCCCTGGGAGTACTATTTTTTTTTTTAACCTCTTCTCCAAAATAATTTGTAAGAGTTGCCAAATATATATTTTATAGCTTGTTAAATGTATGGAAAAGAATATACTTTCCCCATATTAAATTAGGCCTGGATTGCTATTTTCACTTCATATTGATGGATTCATACAGTTTTCACACAGAATTTGGGGGCTACAATTTACCATATATGGCTTGACATTTTACAGTTGAAGTAAAGGATCATCCTTCAGAAGATTGGTATAATTAAAGAGAGGAAGACATCTCTGTTATCAAAAATGTATGCTGCAACATGAACCATTGGGTTGTCTGCTACTGGCTCAACCCCAGTTGTACTTCCAGGTAAATAAATGAGTCCAGTCAGTGTGAGACTAGGCTACCATAATGAACTAGCTATGTAAGCCTGAAATTGCAATGTAACGATGAACAAGTTATATAACTAGGAAAAGACAAAAAGCAAGAAATGCTGTTTAAAAGATTCTTTCAGAGGATAGATAAGAAGGAAACAAGTCCTTAAGAAAACAAACCAAAAAGACTCTTGAACCATACTAAGGAAGTTGGTCCTAAGGACATGCAAAATTCCCTCCCATCCAATGGTGAAATGCAGCCTGAGACTCATTATGGTTTAAAACTTTTCTAACTGAATTTACAGTTATGCTTAAAGTTCGTCTACAAAATGTGCTAGTGGTTTTCAATTTATTTATTTTTTCTAAATTATGTATGAACATTAATTTTGAAGTGTTATGTTAAGATTGGGGTTTTTTTTTTCATGGTTATTATGGCCCAGCATTCATCAAATTAAAAAATTGTGTTACCTTGCTACAGGCAGAGATATACTACCACTGAAGATTCACAATGGAAGTGATATAATTGCCATAAATTCACCAGCTGATCATATGCACAGTCTTCCTGTAAGTAAAATATAATAACTTTCTTCTCATCTTAGAATCTTTTCTTGAAAAGAGACCTTTCTAACAGTAATAATTTAGATTATGAACCTATTGAAGAGCTTATCACTATAATTACTACCTTATCTAATTATCTTTTGTTCATTTATTTTGTAAGTGTAAGTCAGTAGTAATAATACCAACCAGTGTTTGGTCCCTATGGAGGAAAAGAATTAAACTGACAGCTTCATTCTGGGAGGCATCATTAAAAAAAATCATGAAATAAAGTTATGATTTAATTTTTTTCAAATGCTGTATGTTTGCGGCAACCTGACATTGGTTGTGTTTTGTGACAGTGATAAAACATTGTCCTTACTATAAAATCCTGGTGTTCTCTATGACCATCTCTTCAAGAAGCTGCATTGTTTAAAATGCCACCTTGCTATTGTTCCCAAATAAACAAATTAGGCCATTTTCATCTGAAGATATTTTCTATCCTCTGTTGTGTTCTAGAAACATTTGACCTCTTTGTTCTTAATAGAATATTGATCACATTATATTTGCAGTATTAAGGTGCAAAAGATGACAGCTTTTTATTATCTTTAATAGCTGTGCCAAAAGGGAAAATCAACCATTATTCCTTTTCTATAGATTTACAGTTTAAGATTCAGAGGCTCTGTTTTATTTTGCATTGGGAAAATTACTAAATGTTGGCTATGACCCCCCCACCCACCCCCAAAAAACAACAACAACAACAAACCCAACAGTGAAGGGAATATGACACTATAGATGAAACCCATTTCACAGAAAGATTCTCTTGAAAGAGTATGGATGTTTCTAATTATATTTTTATGAAATCAAATCTAAAACATATTTGCATATGAAAAATAAGAATAAAGGCTTTGATAAGCAAGGCCAATGGTACACAAGAGGCATAACCACTCAAACTATACATGTTGGAAGATGTTTAGTACTTATTTGATGTGAAAATAGATTTGAAGATATCAGCCCAATAGAAAATACAGTACTGTAATGATATTTATGTGACTAAATTAAATGAAAATCTGAAAATAATCTCTTTCTCTGTGTGTGTGTGTGTGTGCAAAACCTGGCTGAGTTTTAATTTTGGGATCTCAGTTTAAGCAGAAGCCTTTTTCAGGCAGCAATTAACAGATTTAGCTCTAAGCACCTGGGCGACATGATTATTATCACAGTTCATCATCCCATTTTAATCTGCTCCAAAACAAAGTTTTCATGTCTTATTTCCCCTTTTTTATTTTCACTGGCTAATAGCTTTCTCTAGCAAAGCTTTAATTAAAGGAAAGACTAAGTGATCCTCATCTACAGGGTTTCCCCCCTATTTCTTATCACTTTGTAGACAAAAGGATGAAAGCACTGCCAATCATTAGCTTTGTTAGAAGAAAAAGCCATTTATATCTCCCATTATCTGAGCAACAGAGATACATTTTCTTTGCTTATTTTCTCTTTGAACAGAATAGGCATAATAAATTGTTTTCCCTTGCACTCAAATAACAGAAGAGGCATGTGGGCCCATTGTCAGGTCATGCTACAGGATATCCAGTTATGAACAGAGTTTTCTAGTGGTTCAACATAGGTGCTTTGGTGTAAAGATCTATGCAGCTTCACCATCTCCGCATCAACAAATAGGGAGTCATAATAAATGCACACAACCCAAGCACAAAACTGGTGGCCAAAGTACTTGAGTTTCATCTTTAGAATCTGGCCTTCTAAAGAGCAGTCAGGGTTGATCTCCTCTAGGACTGACTTATTTGTTCACCTTGCAGTCCAAGGGGCTTGCAGGTGTCTTCTCCAGCACCATAGTTCAAAGACCTCAGGGTGATGTCTGCTTTTTTAGTATGCTGTCTAGCTTTGCCATGGCTTTCCTCCCCAGGAACATCTTTTAATTTCTTGGCTGTAGTCCCCATCTGCGGTGATCTTGGAGCCCAGGAAAATTTTATATATTATGAGAGAGAGAGGGATCT